>JBBPBX010045607.1:0-26951 GCA_038048925.1 Garcialebias charrua | reverse complement strand
CTCTTAGGGATTTTGAAGGATTGCCTTTAAACTTGGTTAATATGCCCTTAACACATTGGACAGTAAAAGTTATCAAAAGTGTGCATTTTCGTTTTTGCTAAAGGGGCGTGGCCAAGCCTCAAACTTGTGTTTCACGCCATAAATTTCACACCGCTATATGAAAAACAAAACGCTAATAGAACCTACACGAAAACTGTCTAATACATCAAACCTTCAGTTATTGACCCATATCCGGTCCCCTGCAAAACTATATGGTCAAATAATGACTTAACTTAAGCCACGCCCCCTGACAACAGGAAGTTACTTTTTAAATTGGATTACTACAGTTATATCTCAGTGATACATCATCCAATCTGCACGAGATTTATTGTGATTATCAGTGAACACTTCTACACACATTGATAATGGTATGTAAATTTTTACTCCATAGCGCCCCCTATATTATTACTACAGTTATATCTTAGTGATACATTATCCGATCTGCACGAGATTTATTGTGATTCATCAGTGAACACTTCTACACACATTGATAATGGTATGTAAATTTTTACTCCATAGCGCCCCCTATATTATTACTACAGTTATATCTTAGTGATACATTATCCGATCTGCACGAGATTTATTGTGATTCATCAGTGAACACTTCTACACACATTGATAATGGTATGTAAATTTTTACTCCATAGCGCCCCCTATATTATTACTACAGTTATATCTTAGTGATACATTATCCGATCTGCACGAGATTTATTGTGCTTTATCAGTGAACACTTCGACACACATTGATAATGTTGTGTAAATTTTTACTCCATAGCGCCCCCTATATTATTACTAGAGTTATATCTCAGTGAAACATCATCCGATCTCCACGAGATTTATTGTGCATCATCAGTGAGACCTTGTGGACACATTGATATTATGGTTTAACATATGACTCCAGAGCGCCCCCTAGATTATTCAAATTGTTATATCTCAGTGAGACATCATCCGATCTGAACCAAATTTATTGTGCAATATCAGTGAACCCTTGTGGACACATTGATATGGTGGGCTAACATTTAACTCAAGTGCGCCCCTACATTATTTCTATAGTTATATCTCAGTGATACATCATCCGATCTGAACCAGATTTATTGTGCATCATCAGTGAGCCCTTGTGGACACATTGATATGGTGGGCTAACATTTGACTCAAGTGCGCCCCCTACATTACTTCTATAGTTATATCTCAGTGATACATCATCCGATCTGAACCAGATTTATTGTGCATAATCAGTGAGACCTTGTGGACACATTGATATTGTTGTTTAACATATGACTCCAGAGCGCCCCCTAGATTATTCAAACTGTTATATCTCAGTGATACATCATCCGATCTGAACCAGATTTATTGTGCATCATCAGTGAGCCCTTGTGGACACATTGATATTGTGGTTTAACATATAACTCCATAGCGCCCCCTAGATTATTCAAACTGTTATATCTCAGTGAGACATCATCCGATCTGAACCAGATTTATCGTGTATCATCAGTGAGACCTTGTGGACACATTGATATTGTGGTTTAACATGTGACTCCAGAGCGCCCCCTAGATTATTCAAACTGTTATATCTCAGTGAGACATCATCCGATCTGAACCAGATTTATTGTGCATCATCAGTGAGTCCTTGTGGACACATTGATAAGGTGGGCTAACATTTGACTCAAGTGCGCCCCCTACATTATTTCTATAGTTATATCTCAGTGATACATCATCCGATCTGAACCAGATTTATTGTGCATCATCAGTGAGCCCTTGTGGACACATTGATTTTGTGGTTTAACATATAACTCCATAGCGCCCCCTAGATTATTCAAACTGTTATATCTCAGTGATACATCATCCGATCTGAACCAGATTTATTGTGCATCATCAGTGAGCCCTTGTGGACACATTGATATGGTGGGCTAACATTTAACTCAAGTGCGCCCCCTACATTATTTCTATAGTTATATCTCAGTGATACATCATCCGATCTGAACCAGATTTATTGTGCATCATCAGTGAGCCCTTGTGGACACATTGATTTTGTGATTTAACATATAACTCCATAGCGCCCCCTAGATTATTCAAACTGTTATATCTCAGTGAGACATCATCTGATCTGAACCAGATTTATTGTGCGTGTGCACCCCTGGTGCGGAGTAGACACGAGAGACTTCGAAATGGCGACCGAGCGGACGAGCTGGAGCTCGTGCGGTCGCCTCAATAAGGTCGGAGCGGCGCTAAGCTTCGAGGGCCTCAATGCTGCTTGCAGCTTTAATTATTATTAAGGTTTCTTTATTGTATCACACAGATACCAACCAAAACCTGAAATAATATCAATGGCTAAAAGGATAAGTGCTGTATTATTACCCCATGCTACAGGACCAAGGTTGAATTCATGGGTAAGTGAAATGCATCCAGTTAATGACCAAAGTTTTTTTATTTTGCACATATTTATTGAGGATTTAAAAAATGTCATTACCGGTAATGTGTTCTTGAGGTCACTGTGTTTGCGCAACTAAATAGGGCTGAACGATTTTGGAAAATAATCTAATTGCAATTTTTTTCCTATAAATTGCGATTGCGATTTAAAATGCGATTATTTTTTTAATACCTTCTCAAGTATTTTTCAACAAACAGAAGCAATAAATCAATCTGTTTTATAATAAACAATCCATCCATCCATCCATCTTCTTCCGCTTATCCGGGGTCGGGTCGCGGGGGTAGCAGCCTAAGTAGGGAGGCCCAGACTTCCCTCTCCCCAGCCACTTGGAGCAGCTCCTCCGGGGGAATCCCAAGGCGTTCCCAGGCCAGCCGAGAAACATAGTCCCTCCAGCGCGTCCTGGGTCTTCCTCTGGGTCTCCTCCCGGTGGGACATGCCCGGAACACCTCACCAGGGAGGCGTCCAGGAGGCATCCTAACCAGATGCCCGAGCCACCTCAACTGGCTCCTCTCGATGTGGAGAAGCAGCGGCTCTACTCCGAGTCCCTCCCGGATGACTGAGCTTCTCACCCTATCTCTAAGGGAGAGTCCAGCCACCCTGCGGAGAAAACTCATTTCAGCCGCTTGTATCCGAGATCTTGTTCTTTCGGTCATAACCCAAAGCTCATGACCATAGATGAGGGTGGGAACGTAGATCGATCGGTAAATTGAGAGCTTTGCCTTTTGACTCAGCTCTCTCTTCACCACGACAGACCGGTACAGCGCCCGCTTCACTGCGGACGCTGCACCTATCCGCCTATCGATCTCACGCTCCAGTTTTCCCTCATTCGTGAACAAGATCCCGAGATACTTAAACTCCTCCACTTGGGGCAGGACCTCCTCCCCGACCCGGAGAGGGCATGCTACCCTTTTCCGGCTCAAGACCATGGCCTCGGATTTGGAGGAACTGATCCTCATCCCGGCCGCATCACACTCGGCTGCAAACCGCTCCAGTGAAAGTTGTAAATCACGAACTGATGAAGCCAGTAGGACCACATCATCTGCAAAAAACAGAGAAGCGATTCTAAGGTCACCAAAACGGATCCTCTCAACACCTTGGCTGCGCCTAGAAATTCTGTCCATAAAAGTTATGAACAGAATCGGTGACAAAGGGCAACCTTGGCGGAGTCCAACTCTCACCGGAAACGAGCCTGACTTACTGCCGGCAATGCGGACCAAGCTCTGACACCGGTCGTACAGGGACCTAACAGCCCTTATCAAAGGGCCTGGTACCCCATACTCCCGGAGTACCCCCCACAGAACCCCCCGAGGGACGCGGTCGAATGCCTTCTCCAAGTCCACAAAGCACATGTAAACTGGTTGGGCAAACTCCCACGCACCCTCCAGGACCCTGCTGAGGGTGTAGAGCTGGTCCAGTGTTCCACGACCAGGACGAAAACCACACTGCTCCTCCTGAATCCGAGGTTCGACTATCCGACGGACCCTCCTCTCCAGAACCCCTGAATAGACCTTACCAGGGAGGCTTAAGAGTGTGATCCCCCTATAGTTGGAACACACCCTACGGTCCCCCTTTTTAAATAGGGGAACCACCACCCCAGTCTGCCAATCCAAGGGAACTGCCCCCGATGTCCACGCGATATTGCAGAGTCGCGTAAGCCAACACAACCCTACAACATCCAGAGCCCTAAGGAACTCCGGGCGAATCTCATCCACCCCCGGAGCCTTGCCACCGCGGAGCTTTTTAACCACCTCGGCGACCTCAGCACCAGAGATCGGAGAACCCGACCCAAAGTCCCCAGGCTCTGCTTCCTCAGTGGAAGACGTGCCAGTAGGATTGAGGAGGTCTTCGAAGTATTCCGCCCACCGACTCACAACATCCCGAGTTGAGGTCAGCAGCACGCCACCTCCACCATAAATGGTGTTGGTCTCGTACCTCTTTCCCCCCCTGAGACGCCGGATGGTGGACCAGAATCGCCTCGAAGCCGTACGGAAGTCATTCTCCATGGCCTCTCCGAACTCCTCCCACGCCCGAGTTTTTGCCTCAGCAACCACCCGAGCCGCATGCCGCTTGGACTGCCGGTACCTATCAGCTGCTTCCGGGGTCCCACAAGCCAAAAAGGCCCAATAGGACTCCTTCTTCAGCCTGACAGCATCCCTCACTGCCGGTGTCCACCACCGGGTTCGAGGGTTGCCACCACGACAGGCACCAACAACCTTGCGGCCACAGCTCCGATAAGCTGCCTCGACAATAGAGGCGCGGAACACGGCCCACTCGGACTCCATGTCCCCCGCCTCCCTTGGAACGTGTTCAAAGCTCTCCCGGAGGTGGGAGTTAAAGCTCCGTCTTACGGGAGACTCTGCCAGACGTTCCCAGCAGACCCTCACAATACGTTTGGGTCTGCCAGGTCTGACCGGCATCCTCCCCCACCATCGGAGCCAACTCACCACCAGGTAGTGGTCAGTTGACAGCTCCGCCCCTCTCCTCACCCGAGTGTCCAAGACATGCGGCCGCAGATCAGATGAGACAACAACAAAGTCGATCATCGAACTGCGACCTAGGGTGTCCTGGTGCCAAGAGCACATATGGACACCCTTATGCTTAAACATGGTGTTCGTTATGGACAATCCATGACGAGCACAGAAGTCCAATAACAGAACACCACTCTGGTTCAGATCAGGGGGGCCGTTCCTCCCAACCACACCCCTCCAGGTCTCACTGTCATTGCCCACGTGAGCGTTGAAGTCCCCCAGTAGAACAAGGGAGTCCCCAGGAGGCGCACTCTCCAATACCCCCTCCAAGGACTCCAAAAAGGGTGGGTAGTCTGAGCTGCCGTTTGGTGCATAGGCACAAACAACAGTCAGAGCCCGTCCCCCCACACGTAGGCGAAGGGAGGCTACCCTCTCGTTCACCGGGGTGAACCCCAACGTACAGGCACCAAGATGGGGGGCAACCAGTATGCCCACTCCTGCTCGGCGCCTCTCACCAGGGGCAACTCCAGAGTGGAAGAGTGTCCAACCCCTCTCAAGGAAACTGGTTCCAGAGCCAGAGCCATGCGTTGAGGTGAGTCCGACTATTTCTAGTCGGAAACTCTCAACCTCACACACTAGCTCAGGCTCCTTCCCCACCAGAGAGGTGACATTCCATGTCCCAATGGCCAGCTTCTGTAGCCGAGGATCAGACCGCCAGGGTCCCCGCCCTCGGCCACCACCCATCTCACATTGCACCCGACCCCTTTGGCCCCTCCCACAGGTGGTGAGCCCATGGGAAGGGGGACCCACGTCTCCTCTTCGGGCTGTGCCCGGCCGGGCTCCATGGGTAAAAGCCCGGCCACCAGGCGCTCGCCAGCGTGCCCCACCTCCGGGCCTGGCTCCAGAGTGGGGCCCCGGTGACCCGCGTCCGGGCGAGGGAAAACTTAGTCCATTAATTGTACTCATAATAAACAATGTCAGATTTATTTAAAGCAGAGATTAAATAAAGCAAGCAAATGTATGACTTTTCTTTTCACCATTTCTATTTGTTCTTGTTTCATAAACACAATAGTATACAAGTTAAGTGAACTTCCTAACTACTGTCTGAACTTCACATGACAGTTAATAAATAATAATAAAAAATTAGATATAAAAAAATTAAACTTACTGCTTTCCAGCCAGTAACAGCATAAAAAATAAAGTGCAAAAAACAAAGAGAATCTGCTTTAACCAACTCGTTCTGGGAATTCAAACTCAGTGAACACAAAATAAAATAGTATCTGTTCTTATTAAATGTTTTAGATGTAAAGTTAAAAATAAAAACCTCTTGGAACAATAATGTAAACATAGTCCGTCAGTAACAGCAGGATGCAGAGACTTGTGAACAGACTCCTGCCAGGTTGGGATAAGGGAGTGTGCATAACGGTCACCTGACAGCAACAGAGAAATGGCTTTGAGCTGCTCTAACACTTCATTTCTTTGGATCCACATCTTGTTGGACATAGTTTTACAGGTTCTCTCTTTATTTTATTTATTTATCTGGCTTATATTCCACAATCTTAACATATGATTCATTATGCCAACAGAAATATGTCTTTGTGTTTCAGGAAAAACAGGACCTCAAAGCCCCCAGGAAAAAGCTATCCCTCTCCTGTCCAATTCTGATTGTGTGTTCGTCCAACTGCCTGCTCACGGTAGGAGATGTGCCCATCACAACATTTCCCAAAGACATTTTATGTTTAAACATTTGAAGTTGTAGTGGCTCCCTCATTTTTCATGGTGCCCAGTAGTATACTCTCCATTTTTCATAGCAAAAATTGTTTTTATTTTGTTGAGGGTGTTTTAAATTATTTTTTAAAAATATAATCAAGTGTTAACTACAGTTGTAATTGGGAGTAGTAGTTGCATTGCTGCTGAAACCATAAAATAAACGTGTTGAAGTTAAAGAATACCTTTCATTTTTTGACATTACAGAAAATGTTTGAATGTTTTGACAAGACGTATGTTATTACGTTTGTTGGTTAAATTTGATAACGGGTTGGAGAAAATCTAATGTTGCGAAAGCATGCTTGTCAGGATTTCTTAAATACAAGTTTTCTTAAAATACAATTTCTAATCTTATTTTAGGTAGGCTTTGAAACATCTGTAGAACTAAAAATGAGTAAAAGTTTTAGGGGATGTATACTAATTTTAAGCATCACACGCTTACTTTAAGACAAAGCCCACCCAAAATTGTAGTAAAATATTGCTAAGAATGAGATTTTTGCAGCTAGGTTTAAGATTGCTTATCTTGTAAAATGATCAAATGTCTTATTTTTAGAAATCGTGTCAAGAAAATTTTCACTTGTTACCAGATCTTTTTGCTTATTTCAATCCCAAAAAAAACTAATTTTAAGTTGTTTTAAACTTGTTTTCAGAGTAGACTTTTCTCCAGTGTACTACTTTTGAGCATCAGAATCTTATTATAAGACACGAAAAGCCCACAATTGTAGTAAAATATTGCTCAAAATTAGATTTTTGTAGCTAGTTTCAAGATTCCGCATATCATGTTTGACTTGAACAAAATGTCTTATTTTAAGAAATCTTGTCAAGTGAATTTTCACTTGTTCCATTGGCAGATTTTTTTGCTTATTTCAAGCCAAAAAATCTTACTTTATATATATATTTTTCCTTATTTTTAGAGTGGCATTTTTTCCAGCGCAAGGCATATTCCGAGCTTCATCACATTCATACACTGATGGGACACACATTGGAGGCAATGAGGGGTTCAGTGTCTTGCCCATGAACACTTCAGAATGTGACTGCTGCATGGTAGAATCGAACCCCCAACTCTCCCATTGGAGGACGACTGCTCTAACCACTCAGCCACAGCTGCCCAGAATAACAAATAAACCACCAGTACAGGAAACAAAAAGCTTAAAGACCGTGTAAAGTGAAATTAAATTTGTGTTTAGAGTTTGTCACACGGCATAAATATGTGTTATTAATCACCCATATAAATCTGACTGATTAAAAACATTGTTTTCCTTATAAAATTAAGTCACAAAAATAATGAAAAAACATAATTGTGCCCTGGTCTGAAACGCTGGGGGCGTGTCAGCGCGTGGGCGTGGTTTCAGCGCAGTACTGCCCCCGTGTCCTGCCCCCTGAAGATGTTTGCGAAGGCTGGCAGCCTAGGAGTTCTGAGTCCACAGTCCAGAGTGGACTCAGTGAAAACAGAGTCCATTCTGTTTGTCAGTGGCTGTGCGCGGGGACGGTGTGTCCACTCTGTTTGTCAGTGTCTGTGCGCGGGGACGGTGTGTCCACTCTCAGTGATTCTCAGTGGTTGCGCGTGGGGGACGTGAGGTCTTCTCTGTGTGTCCGCAGCTGACAGCAGCAGAGATCAAGTAAATAAAATAAATAAAATAAAGTCACCAAGCGGGTGCACTGACCATTGCAACATCCAGGGAAGATGCAGGAACAAGGCATAGTTGATTAGATAGCTAACAATGAACAAAATACTTTTCAGACATGCATGCCTTGATAGCTCAGTGAGAAAAGCGTTGGCTCGCCATTTCGAACCTTATGGGTTCAATTCCCACATGGGACAATGTTTTTTTTTTTTTTCATTCCAGATTAAAAAAAACACAAGAAAACTATTTACAAAACAACAAGAAATAAAGCATAAAGTTTTTTTAATCTGGAATGAATAAATAATCTAAAAAAAAAAAAGTCATACCTTGTGGGAATCGAACCCACGAGGTCTAGATAAGGTTAGGAGCAGCTAACGGCGCAATGCGTTACCCAGTGAGCCACCAGGACGTGTGTATTTTTGAGCTCCACATTTATTATAAACAAACCGCCCCTCATAGAATGACTAGTTGGGACTTCATAGGCAAAGTAATGCGTTTCCAGTGAGCTACCAGGACGTGTCTATATTTTAAGGTCCACATTTATAAACGAACGAACCGCCCCTCATAGAATGACTAGATGGGACTTCATAGGCAAAGTGGGCGGTTCGTTCGAACCGGGCGAACCGCCCCTGGCTACGCGCATGGCTATTGCTATCTGATGCTATCTGCGATTCGCGAGTGAATGGCTCCACCGATGCGAAGAACGAATTTATACGGCTGGAGCTGCAGGGGGTGGGGCTTTAGACCACGTGACGAAACGCGGTCACATTTAAACCACGCCTAAAAAATCCTGAAGCAGACATATCTTTAAACAAAGTTTGATCTATAACTCCAAAATTAATTGAGCTACAATTTTGAGACTTTTTACTCATTTGCAAGATTACAATTATGACATTTATAATGTTTATTGAAGAAAATATTGAAATTCACTTTACACGGTCTTTAAAACTTCACAACTGTAGCAGCTTCAACTAAAGATCAGGGGCCTCATGTATCAACGGTGCGTACGCACAAAAACCTTGCGTACGCCATTTTCCACGCAAAACTCCGTATGTATCAAAACAGAACTGAACGTGGAAATGTGCGCAGCCCCACGGCAACTCCAAGGCTGGCGTACGCACGTTTCTGTGGTTTTGGTTCCATTGGCGACACTTAGAGGTGATTCTGAGAAACTGTTCATGATGTGAAAATAATTATTATTCCCACCAAACACACATGATTAACAATTATTACATCCACATGGACGCAATTAGATGAGTGGATACAAAAGCATGCGCAAAATAGTGGCAACAATATTGACAACAATGGCCTTATGAGGTGCGGTTCGTTTAAATAAGAAGTTGACCAAGCTACACTAACATGCCTAGATAGGTCACTGGGAAGCGTGTTCGCCTTCTGTCCCAAACCTCATGAGTTCAATTCCTTCATGGTACAACGTTTTTTTTTTTTTTTTATTCATTCCAGATTTAAAAAACACAAAAAAACTATTTAAAAAAACAACAAGAAATCTTCTGCTTCCTTTCATTTCATGTATTGTTTTATTTCTTGTTGTTTTTTTTAAATAGTTTTCTTGTGTTCTTTAAATCTGGAATGAATAATAAAAAAAAAAACTTGTACCATGTGGGAATTGAACTCATGAGGTTTGGGACGGAAGGCAAACGTGCTTCCCAATGACCTATCTAGGCATGTTAGTATAGCTTGGTCAACTTCTCGTTTAAAAGTGGGTGGTTCGTTCGAACCCCCCGAACCCCCCTTGCCTACGCGTGCCAAACAAAACCTTTTTCCGTGCCTCTACCTCACTCAGAAGTGTCTCCAGTTCACAGTCCGTGAAGTTCCTCTTTTTTCCACGTTTCGACATGATTTGCAATAGAGCAATGACGACATTCCTCTGGTGCAGGGCATATTTAAATGAATTTGCATATTTATATGGAGGCGTGTCAAAGGCGGAGTCGGCCACTCTGTCATGTGCGCTCAATTCCACGTTGATTGTGATGTACAAAAGCAATGTGCGTGGATTCCGGCGTACACACAGTTTGATACATCTGGATTTTTTTGTGCGTACGCCGTTTTCTGGATTTGACCGTACGTCACTTTTCAGTAAGAAGTCCACGCAAGTCTTTGTACATGAGGCCCCAGGTGTGTTTGTGACGGGCTGCTGAACAGACAATATGTTCAATTAAAGTTTAGTTATTTGATAAGCTGGCCTGTTGTTGACACCCTGATTCATCCCTTGACATTCAAACACTTTATACCTGAACATGTCAAAAACAAAAAAATATATATTTCTTCTTCTTTCAGTTATCCCCCTTTCAGTGTCACCACAGCAAGTCATCCTTCCTTGTCCTCACTCCACCTCCCTGTCCTCTCTAACTGCCCCACACACTCACCAGGACGTGTCAGTTAGACAACATGCACCATCACAAACACACTCAACTTTTCTTTGAATATTTTCTTTGAAAATCTTGAAGTTGAAGAAATTAGAACAATACTATAAACACAAAAAACAAGACATAAAAAACTGTATAACATGAATATCAGTGGGTTCGGATGTTGTCAGTCCATACAATGGGCGTCATTAGCTGTTATAATCCCCATATATTAGCGGCAAAACTGTCCAATCTACCTCCTAGCATGTTTTAAAGAACGTTATTGGCGTTATTATCGCTGTGAGTAGGCAGCGTGTTTCGGTAAACCCGGAAGTGTTGTGTTTTTGTTTTTTTCAGCTTATATAACCATTTTCCTAAACCTAACCTTAAACCGGACCCAGAGGCCGGACCCAGAGGACCAACCATAAACCTAACCCCCTTACCCTTGTGCCTAAACCTAACCAAGACCCTAAACCTAACCCAAGATCCTTTACTCTAAACCTAACCACGTAGCTAAAGACGGAGCCTGCTGTCATCGTTTGTAACGGTGACAACGTACCTTTAAACCTCCTAGGAGGTACAGGAGGGGCAATCTGACCACTACGTATGGTTGATAGCATCTGAAGCGGGTGTGAATATACACTGTCTGCCAAAAAAAAATTCACCACCTAGATTTAACTAAGCAAATAGGTACGGATAATTACTGCATGGATAATTATCTTTCAGCTGGCAACAAGTTATTTAACCCTAACTGGTGCAATGAATTGCTTCTCATTTCTTAAACAACGATGTTGAAAGACACATCGCGTGGTCGTGGAAAAGATGTCAGTCACCCTGTTCCAGAGTGATGGGTGCATCAGGGTAAGAAGAGAGGCAGGTGAAGTGATGCACCCATCATGCCTAGCGCCTATAGTCACCAATGTAAGATTTAGGTGAAAAATTAATGCAACAATGGATGAAAACAGATGTTGTGACATTGTAGAAGCTTATTGAAACAATGCCACAGAGAATGCTGGTTGTATTCAAAGATAAAGGAGGTCCAATTAAATATTAGTGTTACCTTTTTTTGTTTGGTGGTAACTTTTTTTTGAAAAGGCAGTGTAAAAGTATACAATACAAAAAATAAAAACTGCAGAAAATAAATAGACAATAAAGACAAGACACAAATTTATCTGCACAACTGTCAAGGATTGTCAGAACTTTTTCAGAATAAAACAATTTACACTGTTGAACATCAAGAAACACATTTGTAGAACTGTCACATAAAGTCTTACCCTTCTTTAAATACGCGAATCTACACTATTACTTTTCAACAGAATACAGATTAAACTGCACAACAACTGAACACTGAAGAAAATCAGTTTACTATGATTGCACTTGGAACAAGACACTAATTTAACAGCTGTCATGTAAAGCCTTACTCTTCTTTTAATAAGACTGTTTACAATATTGCACTTCAAACAAGAAAATGCAGTTAAAGTGCACAACTGCCACATAAATATTGTCCCTTCTTGCCTTCCTTTACGCAAAGTCATCAATAATGTCATCATATAAAATCTGCTCAGCAGTTTTATGGTTGATAGTGATGACAGCGAGGTCTGTGAGGCGTTCCTGAGACAGAGGCAGTGGTGGGCAACGCTAATCCAAAAATTAGTTCCGCTATTTCTAAAGCACTAATTAATTTATTTAGGTCCGCAATTTCAAAAGCACTAATGTCTTATGAAAATTAGGGGAAGCTAATTCTAATCCGCTAATTAAATTCAACAATTGGTAGCAGCAAGTTATGCAATATTTGCACTACACTGCCAACTAGCGGTGCATGAACTGTTATACAGTAAGTTGTTTGAGTTGTATACATTTAAGAAAAAGGTCGAAAAGGACTTGCTCAAAAACTATATATGATGTAGCTTAGTGTGTTTGTGTACAGTATTACAGTTAGATAAATTAGTAGATTTATTCATTTTGTGATGTAGTTTGAAGGTTATCATTGGTTGAACAAACTGTGAAATAAACAAGGGGCAGATATAATAAGATTTCATCTTCTTTCTGCTCCTTTCATTTGATCCTACTTGTATTCTTCTATCTGATGAAACTGTTTTGTATTGTTCTTTTAAAATGAATGAATAAACATCAAATCAAATCAAATCAACGGCCCAGTCAGAGTCCAGAACCTGAACCTGAAACCTTCAGAGAGCAGAAACCTCAAAGAACTGAAGCAACAATGGAAAGAAGAGTGGGTCAGAACTCCTCCAGAACCAGGAGAGAGACTGATGAAGTCCTGCAGAGAACCACAGAGGATTCTGCTGCTGAAGGAGGTTCTGTTGGGTCAGAGGCACAAGCTGAGGTTAAATTTTAATGATTTTAGAACTTGTTAAAGATCATCCATCCAGCCATCCAGCTAACTGTCTATCCATCCATCCATTCAGCTAAAAGTCTATTCATCCTTGTATCTGATGAAACTGTTTTGTATTGTTCTTTTAAAATGAATGAATGAACATCAAATCAAATCAAAAATAAGTCTGTATCTCTGTGTTTATCATTGTCCTGGCATTGTCTCCTGTTGCCTCTGTCTCCTGAGTTCCTTGTGATTCCCTGAGTATGTAACGCCAAAAATACACTACACGCGTTGCAGCTCCGCCCCGCTCCGGTCCGACCTCCGCAGCAAATACGCACCCATTATAATCAATGACAGAATTTACACTGGCTCCGCACGGCGGCGGCGAGCTGCGGAGAGCGGACGGCAGTCCGTCAAAATTAGAAATTTTTCTATTTCTGCCGGATGACGGAGCTGTGCCGGAGTCAACTTTTGAAGATTACGTCGCACCAACAGGAAAAGGAACGAGCACAACTTCCGTATTTACAAAATAAAATCACCACGGGCGGACTAATCCTAGCTCTATACGGATTTATTTGTACAAAAATGCTGTCAAACTATCATTTATGACTACGCCTACAAACGCAATACAAGAAATAAAAAGAAATACAAGAAATAAATAAAGTATTTTATTCTGAAATGTAATACATCACTTCCTGTTGCTCAAACCATGTCCTGTAGCTCATTTACGAGAGAATATCAAGGCAGCAGTATCTACAGTTGTTCTCTTTCTTCCACCGAGTGAATTGTTTTGTTCTGACTTACTTATTTATCACTTGATTTATCGCGCGATCTCGCAATTCCCGCGCATGCGTCTCGGAGCGGCGCATCCAGTCGGACCTGAGCTGAGCGCAGGTAGTGGAAATTGGACTCACACAGCTGCGACCTGCGGAGCGGGGCGGAGCGGAGCCGCGTGTAGTGTATTTTTGGCGTAAGTTTGCTGCCCTGCGGACGCCATTTTGAAGAGTCCTAATGGTGAACTACTTTTTTAAATCCAGCAGATTTGACCATTTCGTGAAACTCTCAAGCTCAGAAAAACTTGTGCTATAACGTCAGCTATGAAATATATTTTTTCTCAGCAAAGAAATAATTGTTTTACCGTGTTTTGTTGTAAAATCCTGGCTTCTTTGGCCGTCGCGGACGCCATTTTGAAGAGTGCTAATGTGGCGAAATTCTATTTTTAAATCCAGACGCGTCGCGTAGGCCCTGAGAAACATCCATAAGTTCACCCTCCATGTTAAAAAGTCTTCGTCTGACTCTTCGAAAACAAGCAATAAGGCTGCAGAGTAACACACTGGCTGCTAACTGCTATAGAGAGAGCACACACCAAGAGACTGAGGGGGACGCTTTTTTGTGACGGACCACATCCGGCGCTGCTCGTAAATACGTTATTTCGTTTTTACTGATAGATAATTAGTTATTAGCGGTACTGCATTTTAAATAAAAATAGCATAAATCCGCTTATGAATTATAAAACTTAGTCAATCCGCTGTAAAGCTAACAGATTATGCTGCTGTTCAACCCCTCCTGAAAAAACCAAACCTCGACCCGTCAGTATTATCCAATTTCAGGCCTGTCTCCAGACTCCCATTTGTTTCTAAACTTCTAGAGAAAATAGTTGAGTCCCAACTAAAGTGCTTCCTGGAGGATCACGCTATCCCCGAGCTTTTCCAGTCTGGCTTCAAATCCCTCCACAGCACTGAGACTGCCCTACTGAAGGTTTTTAACGACATCTTTCTATCCACAGATACTGGTGACTCTGTGCTGCTTGTCCTATTGGACCTCACATCCGCTTTCGACACCATCGACCATGAGATCCTCATTGCTAGGTTGGAGCAGTGGGTGGGCATCTCAGGATCAGCCCTAAACTGGTTCAGATCCTACCTCTCTGACAGGTCTTTTTGTGTGTCCATCAATGATTTTACTTCTGCAGTGGCGGCTCTTAAATGGGGGGTTCCGCAGGGGTCCATCCTGGGTCCTCTCTTGTTCTCCTTATACCTGCTGCCACTCGGTGCTATTTTCCGGAAACACAATATACCTTTCCACTTCTACGCTGATGACTGTCAAATCTACTTCCCCCTAAGACAAAATGGTACAGGCTCTATTCAACCTCTGCTCGACTGCCTGGCTGACATCAGGGACTGGATGGCTTTAAATTTCTTAAGCTTCAATGATAAGAAGTCTGAAGCCATATTGTTCCTTCCCAATGACACAACCTCAAACCACTGCATTGACCTGTCTGCTCTACCCCTGTCCGAAAAACAAAAAGTCAAAAATCTGGGAGTGATAATGGATCCTTCCATGAAACTCAACAGTCATGTAAACATGATCGTCAAATCCTGTTTTTTCCAGCTGAGGCGTCTGTCTAAGCTGAAGCCCATATTATCCAAAAAGCACCTGGAGACAGTGATTCACGCATTCATTACATCTAGGCTTGATTACTGCAATTCACTTCTGTTTGGCGTCAGTCAAGCCACCATTGCACGATTACAACTGGTTCAGAACGCAGCTGCCCGATTTTTAACCAGCACACGCAAAAGAGAGCACATTACACCAGTCTTGGCCTCCCTTCACTGGCTACCGGTTCATCTTCGAATCCAATTCAAAATTCTCATGTATGTCTACAAATCGCTGAACAGTCTCGCCCCCGCCTATCTCTCGGATCTGATACACCCATATGTCCCTCCACGTGCTTTGAGGTCAGAGGATCAGGTACTCTTAATAGTTCCAGAAACTCGCCTTAAGCGCAGGGGTGACAGAGCGTTCTCTGTAGCAGGCCCAAGACTCTGGAACGAGTTACCGCTGCTCATCAAACAGGCCCCCTCCCTCTCGGTTTTCAAATCCCGGTTAAAAACTCACTACTACTCCATCGCTTTCAATGCCAGCTGATGTGTACTGGATCGTTTGATTTATGATCTGCAATGTTTTTATGTTTTTCGTGTTGTACTTCATTGTATGTGTTGCCTGTTGCGTGTTTGTTTGTCCAGCACTTTGGTGGACTTGTTCCTGTTTAAAGTGCTTTATAAATAAAATGGTATGGTATGGTATGGTATTTAGCAACGCTACAAGCGGATTAGCGCAACAGCGCTACCTAGCGGTCGGAGGGCCCACCACTGGACAGAGGGAACCTCAGATATGTTTTAATCAGTTTCAACTTTGAAAAGCTTCTCTCTGCTCCAGCCACTGATAGGAAGAGTGACCACAAAAGGCGAGGGACCAGCCCCACTACCGCTTTTGCCCTCCAAAAAACAAAACACATTATTTCATATAGCCTGTGTAGCCTACATATCGGTTTAGTGTCCACTTGTGGGACACCCTTCGCTAGGTGCAGGGTGTGTAGCTCTCTGAAGAGGCCTGTGTGGCTGAGGAGGTGGATGGCTCCTCATCCTGGCCTGTAGCAGAGGGTACTTCAAAATATTTCAGAAATGCCACTGAACCCCGATCGGAAGGTTGGCGGTTCGAATCCCGGTTCCCCACGCCATGTGTCGTTGTGTCCTTGGGCAAGACACTTAACCCCGAGTTGCTCCCGGTAGGACAGGAAAGCACCTTGCATGGTAGTCTGCCGCTACCGGTGTATGAATGTGTGTAGCATTCAATGTGTCTAGCGCTTTGAGATTTTCACTAATGAAAAGCGCGTTATAAATTGAATTCATTATTATTATTATTATTACTAACTTTCACTGAAATACTGTACTGTATATTAAAACTCATATACATCATGCATCAATTGTATCATTCCCATACGGAAAAGATATATATAAATTTTATAAAGTTTTTATATGTTTTGTTTGAAACTTATATTTTTTGTATAATGCATTGAAACCAGGTATAAGATCCTTAGTAAATTTGTATAAAATGAAACATATATAATTTGTATACTTATAAGAACAATATATGACAGTAATTTCACATATAATATCCTTAGTAGGAAAATGTACTATTGAACTTACCGGTATATGGGGGTTAGAGTGAGGAGGTGTGGCCAGGACCGTGACATGCAGCTAGCATTAGCATAATATATGCAACATGCTAGCTGCATGTCACGGTCCTGGCCACACCTCGTGACATGCTAGGTGGAGGACTTTTCACCCCCTCCTGAGTGGTAAATTGATATTAGCAACATAGGCTAATGTTCAAAGCAGTAACAATTGTCATATTTGTTAATGTTAAACTATCTCAAGTAAGACATATGTATCCAAATTATACTAAAGCAAAAATAATCTCTTTCAACAGGTGCACCTGTGGTCACTGCAGCTTCCTTTCCCCTATAGAAAACGTGTGTTGTAGGGAGACGCCAAAGGTATAACTATGGATTATTTAGCACTTCCTCAAGCCCTAATAAATATACAATATAAATAAACACAACAATAAACCTGGTCTTGAGTACACAGTGCACTTTTATTGTCTTAAAAGCATTTCTCAACCTGGACCTGGGCTGTGAATTACTATGGGTATACTGTACATTACTGTACCAGTAAAAGCACACACAAACTTACCTCAAATTAAAAAAAACAATCGTAAAAAATCTAAACTTTATTCATGTTTCACACCACCTTGAGTTCAAATTAATTTTTACATAGTAAATGTGTTACAATGTAATGCGGATAGTCAACGTGATCAATGAAGCTGCTTGTTCTGTCACCACTAGACCTCTGTATTGATAATTACATTTCCAAATCATACGTGTTCACATCTCTGTAATTATTACAAACTCATGTGTAAATTTACTTTTACTTTTAATTGTTTTAGGTGTGTCAAAATTCTATTTTGTTATGTTTGGACACCCATATAGGGTTTCCGGCAGTTTCCCACAGTTTCCGGCAGCAGTCAGTTTTCGGTAGTGCCGCCATGTTTTGGCTAGCTTCGGTTTGCCTCGGCTTCGACAGTCAGTTCAGTTTCATTTATTTATTCATTTTATAAAAATAGAACACACAACAAACACATGTTTCTTGTATAAAAAAGAAAATATAAAATGAAAGGCGGCAGAAGAAGAAAATATCTTATTATGTCTGCTCCTTTTTAGATAAAAAAACAAACATTTCAAACAATAAGTATATATAAGTAACAATGAAAAAAATGAATAACTCATCTCAATTTTCAAATTTCGAGATATTACACATTGAATTACTGTACTTTGTACATATTTCTTCAACAATTCACTCTTTATCTTTTTTTAAACACAAACATCGACATTGCTTTTTTTATATCACACTCTAAGCCATTCCACAATCCAATTCCCTGGACTGTAGACCGTCCCTTCAAACTAGTTCTGTATTGTGTCTTTACAAATACATCAGTTCCCTTTAGGTTGTAACAGCTTGCGCTTTTAAGAAAATGTGTCTGAATATTTAAGGGTAGTGCATTGTTATGAGCTTCATACATCATCATTAAAATATGGTAATCTACTAAATCATGGAACTTCAGTAATTTCAACTGAAAAAATAATATACTAGATGGATGACAGTTCTTGCAATAATCCTTATGGCTCTTTTCTGTAAAATAAAAATAGGTTTTGTAATAGTTTTACATGCTTTTCCCCAAACATTAATGCAATAAATTAAATGTGGAACAATGATGGTGTTATACAACAGATACAATGCTTTGTCATTCAATAGGTCCCTAACCTTATACAGTACATCTCTGCAACTATTACAAACTCGTGTGTAAATTTAATTTGACTTTTAATTGTTTTAGGTGTGTCAAAATTCTATTTTGTTGTGTTTGGACACCCAGATAGGGTTTGCGGCAGTTTCCCACAGTTTCCGGCAGCAGTCAGTTTTCGGTAGTGCCGCCATGTTTTGACTAGCTTCGGTTTGCCTCTGCTTCGACAGTCAAATCTTGTGTCCGCTCAGAGGTTCCTGCGCATGGATACATGAGATGTAGATGAACGGCGGTTGTGCTGAGGGACAGATGGGCGAATGAAAAAGACGCTGTTGACTGCGTGAAGCAGCAGACAGCGTGCGAGCCGGACCTGACCGGAGTAGCAACGAGCTAACATGCTAATGCTAACGATACGCGGCCTTTTGGATGGAGAAACGGCGCAGTAAGTTATTCACTCTTTTCCCCTTCATTATGTATGGAGTTAACATGCTAACAGTCCTTCTTGTAAACAGTTTGGACCGCGTGGAGCAGCACAAAGCTGCAGCTCGGACGTGCAAGGAGCTAACATGCTAAAAAGACGGAGACAGGCTTGACCAGCTCAAAGTAAGACATTTTATTTTTTGATTTACTGTAATTGTCTCTAAATTGTCTCTAAATGTACTGTATGTGTTTTTTGATATTTATGTAGGGTACTGTGTTAGGATAGGCGAAGTGAACTACATTACAGTACAGTAATAGGCACTACACCACAGTGTAACACCACGGAGCCTAAATGTGGTGGGCAGTACATGTACTATGACCCAGAGAAGGGGATCTGTCGTTATTTACGTCAGCAATGATGTGCAGATTACTGTAAACATTGATGGTGTCCCACTTTTCAAAAGTAGTGGTGTCCAATTCTGGCCAATACTAGTGAAGTGTGGTAATTGTCCAAATAAGATGAGTGCCACAAAAACCAAACAGGCATTGAGGGATAAAATTAACCCTGGGGGTGACTGGATGACATCCCATTAATAAAGATAAAAAGTACTGTACTTCTGGTAAGTTTTGATACATTTAAAATGAAAATTTTCTGGAGCTACTTAAAAAGTAGCTCCAGAGTTTTTTTTTAAATGGTATGTTTGTCATTCTCAAGTGATTTATACATATGTAATCTGCTGACAAAAATTGGGCCTAAAACTTTTTTCACATCAATGTTTGTGAACTTTTTTTGCAGGATTAACATCTTCTGATGAAGAAGAGCGTGTCAGAGGTAATGTAGATTTTTTAATTCCGCTTTCAAAAGTAATGACCTTTTTAGTAAGCCCTTTTATTAAAAATGGGTATGCTTATTTTTCTTTAAATCACCTGTGTAGGTGTCCAGCTGCCAAACTATCCAACGCCTCCACAGAACTACTGAACAAAGCTAGTGAGTACTTACGAGGTCACTTTTTGAGTTTGTTTTTTATTTTTATTTTTTATTGCTCCACCCATCCATTCCTTTAGAGCTGACCAAGAGGGTATCTGTCCGCCCTCTAAAATACCAACACAATTCTGACTGCTCGGATACAGATGAGACTCAGATTCTGACTCAAGTCAAGGTGACATCAATTTTCTTTTATCTATTTAGAGTTCGGTATCATACAAATATACTGACAGTTCTCTCTTTATCATTGCGTACACAGAAGCCAAAAGCTCTCACTGGGAAGGACCCTGCAGAGGAATTCCTCGCCATGTACAGTGATACTCCGCCTTCAGACCTTCAACATGAGGAAAGTCAGACAGTGATTGAATTAAAGCGGCAGATCCAGGAACTGAAAGACGAGAATGCTAAACTGAGGGAGTTGGTTTTTCAAGGTATCACTTCACTCATTTAACAATTACACAGTCAATAAAATTCAAATAATTTAATCTGTTTTTACAAAACTGAACTTTGTAATAAAGAACAATATTTTTTTATCTAATTGGTACAGATCTGCCTGAACTCCTAAAGTCTATGAAGACTGTAATTAATCTAGCTGAACATCCTAAGAGGTACAGTTCAGAACTGAACACACCACAACTGCCACCTCAAAAAGTTCTCTGCAGTCCAGGCCTGGTCCATCATCTGCAGATTCACTGCCGTTCCTCTCCAGACCTACACCCTCAAGCTCCCCATGCGAGTCGGTCATTCCATCAACAAGGGATATCCTGTCATCTAAGGTGATTGGTTAATAAAGAATGAATAACATTCATCACTATACAGTATCCTAAATGCACCTTTTGCATGTCTCCATTAAACAGGTGGAGATCCATCCTGGGACTGGAGTGACGGTCGAGAAACTGGCTTGGGCCTATGCTACCAACGCAAACTCGGCTACAGTTTTTGTGAGGCATCTGCTCCCAGCAGTCTTTCCTGCGGAGACTCTGCTGGTCAGCAATCTTCGAGGGGGGAAACGAGGCCGAGGAGATGCTTGTCTACCTCTGGACAAAAAAACTGGATGCTATCTACAGTAAGTTTTCTGACTTTTATTGTGTCAGAGTGTGACTACAGTACACATTAACAGTTTGGTGTACTGTACTGTGTCTGGTTCATTAAGGCCCAGGTATAGCTCTGCTTTCGGCCGAACGCCGCTCCCTTCGCGCGCGTTAAATGGCACAGCTCTGCGTTTTTTCTCACGTTCATTCTCGCGTTTTCGCTCCAAATTCTTGACATAATTTGAGAAGCCACAGCGCAGAAACGTTCGCTGATTGATCATTTGCTGACACGCCTACCGAATTGATTGACAGGTCGGGGGGAGAAAAAAAAGGTGAGCCGGCTGCTTCAGCGCAGTGGTGTTTTGTGTTTATATCTTATTAAAAAGTTATAAATAAATAAAAAAACAGGGAGCGCTGGTCCTGCAGCCCACAGCACACCAGGAAATCTGCAGAACCTCGCGCAGCTACGTAGGACCCGAGTTTAATTCGCTCGTGACAAATTCATTCATTTCCTCATCATTTCAGTCATGGAGTCAGCGGAGGAGGAAGCGATTACTTGACTTTTGGCAAAAAACAAACAAAAGAAAAGTCCAGATCAGGGACGAAGAAGAGGAATTTAATACATTTGTGTCATATACAAAACAGTCCGTCGCCGGGCAGTTTATTGTACGACAACGCGCCACGCGTACGCAGTCGTAAAATTTGAGCTCTGCGCGTTCGTGCCCTGCGGGGCTACGCTTGTGCCTCGCACTCGAACTGCGTCGAGCGCCCGAACGCCGAGCTATACCTGGGCCTTGACTTTATGAAATGGATTTCTTAGTAGATCTAAAAAAGCTAAGTCTGGTCCTCTGGACATTCAAAAAATAAAACAAAACAAAGCACACAAAAATAGTAGAAACGTTTCGTCTTTCGTCCGAAAGACTTCCTCAGTCTGAGGTGCTGTATTCAGCTCAGTCTTATAAATAGCACCCTCTCACAGTGGATCAACCAGTTGGCTGATCTACTGTGAGAGGGGGCTATTTATAAGACTGAGCTTAATACAGCAACTCAGACTGAGGACGTCTTTCGGACGAAAGACGAAACGTTTCTACATTTTTTATTAATTTTTTTTGCTTTGTTTTTGTTTTGTTGTTTGAATGTCCAGAGGACCAGACTTAGCATTTTTAGATTTTTCTACCTGGATTATTGAGCATGCATCAGGGTATTTCTTAGTAGACATATAGAGTGATATAAAATGTTTTAACCCCCACACCTTGATGTAAATAACCTTCTAATGTTGATTTTTCTTGGTTTCTTTCAAATTAACAATTGTACTGATATTCTTTTTCCATGTCCCTTTTGTGTTCATAGGTGCAACTCTTGAGCGGTGGCCTGGGACACAGCCCTCCAGCAGTGGAAGCACGCTCAATGGAAAGATCACAGAGCTTCGCGCTAAAAGTAAAAATGTCTAATTGAGATTAAATACATTGTTCTGTGAATTTGTTAGTGTGAAGTGTTGACAGTTTTTAGCTATTTAAAAGGCTTAATTTTTTCATCTCGTTTACCATGTTAGTTACCATGTTACCATTATAAGTTCAAATAAAAATTTGTCAATTTCTAAAGTGACTCGTGTTTATTATGTAAATTTGATGGTAACTGCATGAAACCATAAGAATAGGTAATTTTTTAATGTTATGCAATTCTCATAAGCTGACCTGTCATTTATGCATATAAATGGTTCATACTCCTATACGTTTTTTATAAATACTTTTTGTTGGTAGCCATTAACAAAAAAAAATTAAAGACATCAATTTCCTTAAAAAAAAGTACTTTCAATACAAAAAACTTATATGTAATTGTATTTCTTCATATATGTAAAGTTTAAGTGTTTTACAAAGTTATTGTATAAAATTAAAAAGAGAAACATATGAAACATATATGTGAAATATAAGTTCCATGTATTCAACATACATAGTTTTTATATTCAACATACATAGTTTTTATATTCAACATACATAGTTTTTATATTCAACATACATAGTTTTTATATTCAACATACATAGTTTTTATATTCAACATACATAGTTTTTATATTCAACATATATCGTTTTTATATTCAACATACATAGTTTTTATATTCAACATACATAGTTTTTATATGATTCTTGTAAAATTCATTTTAATATATTGTATGAAATCTATGCAAAAGGTGCCACTTTCAGGAGTAAATCATATATGCCTTATATGTATCATACAAGCCTTATATGTTGTACAATATACAAAACATACACTTAGGATGATATAAGGTTACTTGTTTTTTATATGGTTTTTATATATCTTTTCCATATGGGTTATCTGACATTCACTATGCCTCACCATGGTTATTTAATTGGCTATAAAACTGTTGTTGAGAAGTATCGTAATGCAGTACTGAGTGATTACAGCAGGCTAACGTAACTTTCCAAAGTAATGTGAAGTGATTTAGGGACTGTCATACTGATGTAGCAAACAGCTAACAGCTAAAACAAAAACAGGCCCACATATACAAAATGTTCACAATAGGAGACAAATCAGCTTCTCTTCCCATTAATGGCTATTTTGTCCAAGTTACATCACAGAATCAATGGCCCTCATTCACGAAAATGTTCGTATTTTTATCCTAAATTTCTCCTACTTTTGTTCGTACGAAGCGTTCGTACGAACATGCCACGTCAGATTCAACAAAGTCTTCTATCCTGAGGAAACGTGTGTAAATGGGTTGCGTAAATATGATGAATCCCACCTGTTCTAAACAGCTGCGCGTGCACGCGGAAAGGTCATTTACATAATTCCCACCCCTCAAAACACCATATAAGGCCACGTTTCCTGCCTTCTGACAGCAGGAAGTGTCCATTCATTCAAACTCAAGAAGTAAAAGGAGGAACTTCACGCGTTCGGAGATCTGCTCTCAGTCGCGCTGTGGCGCACCGCCACCCCACCACCCCCCCGCAGGTGTCGGATGGTCAAATATTTTTAATGTTAGTGTAAACAACTGTGTTATAGTTTCACTTATTCAGAAGAGCTGTGGCGCACCGCTGCCCCCCACCCCCCCGCAAGTGTCGGATGGTCAAATATCTCTAATTTTAGTGTACTGTGTTACATTATAGTTTCACTTATTCAGAAGAGCGCACCGCTACCCCCCCACCCCCCGCAAGTGTCGGATGTGTTTTTGAACAGAAGCATTTTAAAATGTCTCGAAACTACAGTTAACTTCATATTAATATTGTAGTGCATATGCTGTGTGTCCCGTGGGTCGTACAGTATCAGAAATCAAGAATAAATGGTTTGATCTGAAAATGGCTTCAAACAAACGTCTCGCCGCAGCACGGACAGGAGGAGATCAAGGAATAGTCTGCGAGATGGATGGACAATAAATGCCACGCTGCAAGACGCGTGCCAACATGTTTTGCAGCACAAATGTGTCATGCGCGCACCTCCTGGTCAGCGCGCAACCACATTCTGCAGGTTATATTTCGAATCAGATATAATAATCTATTGCTCCGATGGTGTTTGGCACAGCAGTCCAGCAATAGCATGAAAATCAGTCTTAATTCGTACTTGTTCTGCGGCGGTGTATGGGAATTTTATGTACCTGGGTGTTAATATGAGGAGCGGCTTTGATGACCAAGGGGAGCGCACGACTCACTGAAGCCTGCGCGACACACCAGACAAATTAAACTTAAAATTATAATTCTAATTCAAACAGAATAACCTATTGTCAAGAATAATTATGGTGCGTGATTTTTTTAAACCCAAAATATTTTCTAAATAACGAAATATGAAGTTATTCGTGGAGAAGATCCGTCTGGATGACAGCAGACTGACGCTCCTAAATTATACGACAGGTCCGGACCACTCGTAAATTTTGTTCGTATCTGAAGAAAATCGTAGGATACGAAAACATTGTTGAATGCCGCAAATGATCCTAAATCACTCGTACGCACAGTTTAAGAACAAATCTGTGCGTACGAACGGTTCGTGAATGAGGGCCAATGTCTTTAGTAATTATAGTAGCCTAATATTACTTTCTCATGTAGAAGTTTACTTTTAGAAGAATTTATATCTTCAAAATTGTAATATTTTCTGCTGAAAACCAAATATGTCATCCTAAGAGTCAGAGTCAGAGTACTTTTATTAACATTGCACAAGTTTGCACCAGTACAGCATGAATATGTACGCACAGTCATCCTGAAGGGGACTACGTGTGTGAAGCTGCTGCTATCAGGACACCATATGAGACATCAAAAGATATATCACATTTTGTCTTTCAGCGTGGCCTCTCCCATCCGTATCGGGATGAAGGTTACAGGTGTGAAAACAAGGAAAGAACCATGAGGGTAGTAGCGTTGGTATTACAAAAAAGATATATCACATTTTGTCTTTCAGGACACCATATGAGACATCAAAAAACTCTACCAGCAAGCACACATTTAAGACAAATCACATTTGCATTTGAGGGCGAAGCAGTGAGACAAGTCCATGAGCTCCATTCAGATTAGCCAGAGTTCTGATGATGACGTGATCAGCCAGCCTTATCTGACTCAGAGGACACAGAATAGTTCTCCGGGGAGGGAGGGGGGGGTTGCGACAGAAGCTTCATTTCTTCAGTTGCTTCACTCCGGAGATTTTGTAGTCAGCCTGTCCAGGCTGACTCAGGGAGTCTGATTAGATTAGCATGATTTATCTTTAGGGCAGGCTCACAGTGTTCTTTCTGTGGCCTTGAGTCCAGGTGGCTGTCTGGAATCCAATACACTCCAAATTATGGGAAACTTTTCACCGACCCGAACTATGAATCAACCTCCAGATGTGACCCTCCTGGGTGCTGCACACGAGTCCCGAACCTTACCGGTGGTCTGCGGTCCTCTGCCGCCTCCACTTTGCGGTTCAGCTCCTAAAGCAGCTGGTTCATCGATGTCACAGCTCGGATCACACTCTCGGTTTGAGAAGGGAGCTAAGCAGCTAAACGTAAACAACAGCTAGCATCTTATGTTATTAATTAATAAGCCTATATTGCAACAGGTTGTAGTCTAGAGTTGCACTTGGGTCCAAATAATCGAAACCGACCTGGACCCAGCCCACAGCCATCATCTCCGAACCCCACCCGATCCAACAAATTAACAGTAATTACAGGTCAGAACCCCCCCCCCCCGACATTATCAATTAAGCTTTGACTGCTTATACAACTGACTATTATTAATGGTTCACGGACGAGCACAGCTGAGGGGGCAGAAGATCAGAGCTGAGGAGCTATCAAAGCTCATCAAATGTTTCCCCTGCTTCTACCGCGCGTGTCCCTGACACAATAAAAAGCCCAACACTGACCTGGCCCACCCATTAAGCACATTATTATGGCCCGGCCCGATCCGAATCTGGGTCGGGTTAGAAATGACAGCTCTACTGTGGCCTACCTAGCATAACACTTTTCATGCTCCAAGAGATGACAGCTGCACACCTTTATATTTTGTTAGTTTCTCCTCTTCTTCTTTTCTCTTTTTCCTAAACTGACCCCCTGAAGGATTTGACCTGTTCTGATCCATCTTCCATGTGTGTAACTGGCAATCCCCCCAACATCTGTTAAAACAACTTAGTCCTAAATTAATTCACCTTCCTTGGTGTGCAGATTCATTTTTGTATTATATTTTTCAGCATTTTCACACAAATAAGCTGCAAACTATTGGCGATTTTCACAATATTATGAATGAACTGAGATTTACTTGGTGATTAGATGCTTCCCTGGACCAGCAAGAAGGAGATGAGAGAATCCCCTGCCCTCCTCCCTTTCACAACCTGTGTGTCGGACCATAGCAGAAGCTACATACATATCCGGCA
>JBBPBX010045606.1:0-26952 GCA_038048925.1 Garcialebias charrua | reverse complement strand
GTTTACATGCATTCTCCGCTGACATCACTTCCTGGTACTGACATCACTTCCTGTTGCTGCTCATGAGAATATCTTATCTTAACAGCTGTTCATTTTGGAGGCGTGTCATTTTTTTTCAATACGTTATTCATATTTATTACAAACATTTCATGTCACAGGCACTTTAAATAACAGCACTAAGAAACTTTGAGGACTGAACTTATTTTAAAATTGGCTCCGCTATTAGCTCATCAATCAGTTCTGAGTGGATCCTTTTCCAAAGCGGATCACAAAAGCAGCCATTTTGACAGAAGTCAATATTTTAATTATTTAACCATAAAAATAAAAAAATCAGCATTATCACTTATCACTTCTGGTCTGCCTTAAAGCTCCAACTCAAAGACAACAAGTTTATATTTGAGCCAAAACTAATCAACACAGCTCCAGATGATTTTAATTGCTGAAGCTAATATCAGCTGTTGAAATGCCTCACCAGTCTATTCTCTACTCACTCTTGCTGTCATAATCTATTAAATTATCACTGGTGATTATACCCAGGGTTAGTTTCCTCTAATGCAGCGGGTCCAGTCTTTTGCATGCACTAGAAACCACAATATATTCGACCATGACGTGCCACGGCATCTACAAATAGACACTGTGCTCTAAGTGAAAGCTTCAATGCAATCTTGGACGTAAGAGGCAACCCGGTGTTGGGTGCTATAAGTAGCTCCTGCAGGAGAGATGCTTCGTAGTAAGACGCTGATCCAATCTCCCCAGAGTACAGGTCAGAGCTGGTTTACTATTTTTACTCAATGGCACAGATACACGAGCTCAACCTGAAAATAAAAAATGAATGTGGGAGCGAGCGGTTAGAGTTCAGCCTGGGCTCCTGGATCCTGTGGTTGTGTCTGGTTTCATTCAGGTCCGAAACGCAAACGTATCCGTAGTGTGAGGAGACAGAGGACCGTAAACGTGTCCAGCTTTGCAATCAGTAGTGACTCCAGTCTCCCGTGGTTACACTCAGTCCACTTTCACAGTAACGGCTCAGTCCCACGGTTCTTCCAACAGTCCACTACTCTCCACAGTCTGCGTTTCTATCTGTCAATGTGAACTGAATTATGCAATTTTCATTTTTTTCCCAGTTTGCTTTTCTGTTTAACTTGTGGGTTCATTTTGCTGTCTATTGCTCTTTTTGTGCAGTGGCATATACAAAAAAAGAAACACTTTAAAAAAAAAAAATCTATGTAAAAGAACAAATTGTTTTAAAATGTGTAAAAGCAAGGGTAGAGTGTTGAATTACACAGCTAGCAGAAAAATATGTTTCTTCCCTTGCCAAAGTTATATGCAAAGTTTGTTTTATTTTCAAAGATTTGTTTGAACTGCATGTGTAAAGGCTATTATAAGCATGTTTCTATGTTTTCTTCAACAGAACCTTTAAAGAGAGACTTTTATATAGTCCAAAATATGGAGTGAAGCGATTACGTCTTGATGCCAAGTGTGTGTTTAAACATTTAACTCTTCTAAATGTACAGAGCAGGCAGACAACACCAAATCAGTCATACACAAAACTACCTATAGCATTTTATCTGTTTCACTTCCCCACAATTAATATTTTATAAAGAATAAATCTACTGAAGGAAATTTGCACAGAAATATATACCTTTAAACTGAGTCGTATAAGATGTTTTTATTCATAAATCTTTAATAATCTACTGTAAACTACAGGGTACAGAGTAATATATATTCATAGACATAAAATACTGGCAACATTAGATGGTAGGAGCCAAAACATTCCAGATTTAAACACCTTGCACAATTTATAAAGTTTTATTAAGATTAAACTCTCAGTTTAGACCTCTTTCACGCTGGATGATGACCTCCACTCCTCACGACCTATTAGAACATGAATGAACGACAGTGACTTTGGAAAAACTCCTTCAGTGTGATGGTTTTATGATGCTGCTACACTATACTCAGCAGATAGCTTTTCACTCTATGATCAATGGACCAGTTGTCACAACTCTCTCAGACCGAGTCAAGAGGCAGCTATGTCGATCATACAGTGTTAGCATGATGCTACTGCCAATTCAATCAATAAATCAATCAATAATTTAAATGTATTTGTACTTTTATGCAAAACATAAAATGAAACATGTCCCCAGGACATGTGGCGTATATAAAATCCCCCCTCCAAAAAAAAAAATAATAATTAAAAAGGCCATCTAAAAATGTTACCTAGCCTAAATATTAGTCAACTATCTAAAACGCACACATAGATTTGTCTACACACATATAGAGGCTTTCCAATACTAGTTTTTTTTCCACACCAAGTACAAGTACTTCAGTATATGTGCCAATACTGAGTTAGTACTTAAACATTACACACGTTTCTAAACACATTTCATTTATTAGAACACTTGCTGTTCTAACATCATCTGCGTTTATCTTAGAAGATATCAAAACTAGACTTCTTTTAAAATTCCTGGTCCTTGATTACTTGTGATCTCCAAACATAAAAGAAGTATCAACCCTAAGTATCAGGGTGTGTTTATGAGTACAAGTACGAGCACTTGAGGCCTGTGAGGCTTGATAACGATGCTGGTTTTAGTATTGGGACACTGCATAAAATGTACTTCTAAATATATTCATGCATGCACATCCACATTGTGAACTACACTGAAAGCATGCAACAATCATGTAAATATGTACATATATACATTAACATACACGTGTAGATTAAAGATAATAAAAATAAACAACAACAGGGCGGACAGATTCTGTTTCTGAGGGCAGAAGCTGCGTTTGCGCCTTGTTGTTCTGGCCTTAAAGCTCCACAACCTTCAGCCCGAGGTGTGTGTGTGTGGGGGTTGTCAAGCAGTTTATAGGTGGAGTAGGTGTGGTTCTGATGATGTGGGCTGCTGTACTCCTGCTTCTTATAGAGTAGATGTCCTCCAGAGAAGGAAGCTACAGAGAGTGGTGCCACAGGTACCAGGTGTGCACAGGGTCATTGTTGCAACCTAGTCACAGTGGTAGCCTTGGCATAAAAGTCTTGTGGTAGTCCTGCGTCAAATTCTCAAGGAGCAAGTCCCACCGGTGGGCCACGTGTTACACTATGCTCCCTCCAGATCCCCCATACTCTGCCGCCACAATGAACAACCAGCAAGACCAGAGGTTTAGCTGAATTCTGAAAGCCACTGTGAAGCTATCACTCATGCTGCAAGGAGCATCCATGTTCTGGATGAGTTTTACGAACGTAGTATCAGGGGTCGTCATCTACGTGAAGGGGGTCTTACTGGAGCGCAGTTCACGAGCAGCCGACTCAGGAAAGAAGACAAAGCTGATACGATACACCGGGTTTTTACATGTAAAACCCTTTTTCTTTTCTTTTTCAACACTTTTTATAGAACCGTATCTCAGCACACTCTCCGTCCGCCATCAAACCTCGTGCTGTTGCGTCCGTTCAAGACAACCACCCTCACGCCTGAGCGTTGGCTCGTTGGTGCTTTTCTTCTGAGGTTGAACTCTTTACCAAAAGCATCCATTTTAGAAACATTCCTGTTGACCCAGCACACCACTGCCCACAGCTCATGTAGCAATGCAAGCCTTCTAAAACATCACGCTTTTTTACTCTTGACTGTTACTAACCAGTGAACGAGGCTGTCACAAACTAAGCAGGTGATTTTCAAGCTCTCCAGTAACTTTTCTGCAGAACAGTAGCAATTTGATTCCTCAGGAAAACAGCGTGCAAAGAGCTGTCTCATTCATTATTGTAGATCTTACCGCTCCGACTGCGTTACCCTTTAATCTGCTGCAGAAGGACCTTACATCAACGTAGTATCACATTGTGTAGCCAATACTAGGAGATAGTTGGTGGTCCCTCAGCAGCTTCCTAAAAACGCCCGTCATTGTTTGTTCAAGGGCTTCTATCTCATCAGAAACTAAAACAAAAGCCATAGCTTAAAAAAAAAACTTGGCACATTGTTTTGAAAGAGCACAATGTGCACTCATGAGCCAAGACAAATCACAATCATATGTAGGAAGTTAGGCTTTGAATGCTTTAACATGGAAAATTAGGCATTGTGTTTCAAATGAAAGCTTTTTTAAAAGTGTTTTTCCCCCACACACAATGTTAATAGTCATATTTCATTTACGCAATGCTCCCTCCACTCCTCTCCAGCCCTGTCTCATTCTGGTGTTCGTGGGCTAAATCAGAAGCGTTGCAGCGTTCAGGATCCACGCTCTCAGATCTCACAGCGATCTGCCACGATATCTGTGGTGATGACTTTGTCTCGTTACACTTGCTGGCAGATCCCGTCAGAGAACGGTTAAAATCAACAACCACGTGTGACCAAATAGCCCCCTTTTTATGTTTATTTTGCAAATTCAACAGAATTCAGTCTGTTCGTTTATTCAGTCGAAATGGGGCGTTGAACAGATTTAGCTTTAGCTGTGAGTGAAGTCTGAGAGTTAAATCCTGAATGGTGTCACGTCAGCAGAGAGGGGGAGCAAAGTGAAATGTGGCCAATATTTGGCATCCTGGTGATGAATATTGTAAGAGCATGACAAACAAAACAGATGTTAGCCCTAGGCCATTGTCATTCTTTACCTGTGACATCTGTTGGGATGTAAAAGCATGGACAGGAACAATGTACTTCACACTCAAACACGCTGATGCTTTGTGACCTTCATTTAAAAAAATGCCATTCACAACTGCAGATTGGATAACGTACGCAACGAACCTTCGCCGAGGGTTCACTGTATATTTCTGACTGGTGTACTGTAAAGACAGAATAAAACCTTGAATGTTACATGAACTGGCCTTGCTCCTGCTGATTTATGACCTATAAGTGAGTGCATGTACTGTAATGAGTGCAGAAAACGTGAGTGAGTGGTTATGTGACCACGTGAGACTGAAAGGATTTAGTAAAAAAAAGAATGATTGTGTGTGTGTTGTGCAGGATTCTGAACATAGGTGCTTTAGCTTGAATTGATAGAGGTCTAAAAATAGCGGGCAGAAAACAGAAATGTGCGCAGCACAGCTGGCTGGCGCAATGACATTTCTGAACTCAGTAGGTGACTCTGAAATGTTTCAGCAGGGATTAAAACCTTTCCACTGAGTTGGTGATAAAAACCAAACGAGCCACACCTGTGTGCGTCCTCTCCTCCTGAACACTGCACTGCTCGTGGAGACAGTCGCATTTACACACAAAAGAGGAAACTGTATGCAAGTGTGTTCCTAATTTCTAAACCTGCATGTGTTTGTGTGTCCAGTCCTCCTCGGTGAGGTCACATGGTGGCTCCGCTCGACTGGGATTGAAGGCTTGTTGCCACGGCGATAAGCCAGCCGGTAATATCTCTAAGCACAGCCAGGATTAATCTGCTGACAGATGGCTGGCGGCTCAGCGTCACTTCCTGAAACACACACACACGCACACACACACACACACACATGCACAGGATTCATATTCTCCATCATCTTCATCACTATTGTTCCCTTATCCTTTTGCATCACCTCCACAACACACACACACGCACACACACACACACACACATGCACAGGATTCATATTCTCCATCATCTTCATCACTATTGTTCCCTTATCCTTTTGCATCACCTCCACTGCCGCTGCCGCACATCATCATCATTATCCTTGCAATAGGACCAGGCCTCACCTGGAGCATCTTCATCACCTGTCATACTGATCATGACAAATCACGCTCTACTTCCTCCGGTCGTTGATCACTGCTGTTACTGTGACCACATACGTGCACTGCGGTGGGGTCAGTACATCAGGCAGCGGTTAGCTCAGGGTTCACGGCCCTCCATTCACCAGCATCATGAGAAGAAGAGAGGGAGGATGGATCATGTTCAGGGTTTCTGCCCTTCATCCACAGAGTCCTGGTTTCACTCTATTTAGAACTAACAGTCTTTTAGAGGCGAGCACGCAATGCAGACTGTGATTTAAAAGGACGTGTGGCTTTTCTTTCTTGTTGCCATTCAACAAATTAATGTTTTTTTAATGGGTAAAAGATTACCGTATTCGTCGGCGTATAAGTTGCACCGGAGTATAAGTCGCACCAACCTAATTATGCCCAATTAAATGGAAAAATCAACGTATAAGTCGCACCGGCCTATAGGTCGCACCTCACGTGAACTGGTGTTTTGCCCAAAATGGACTGGCTGCCAAATTGTTTGGAAGGACTTTTGACAAGATTATCACATAAAAACTACAGTATTTTGTTTGATGTGTCTTAGTTGAACTTTTCATTAATAAATGAACATTATTTTGGACTGGCTGCCAAATTGTTTGGAAGGACTTTTGACAAGATTATCACATAAAAACTACAGTATTTTGTTTGATGTGTCTTAGTTGAACTTTTCATTAATAAATGAACATAATTTTTGTATATTTTGTGTCTTTCATCATTTATCTTTAAAGATAAACACATAAAAATATATTTTTATTAGCTGACATTAAAGGAGCCAAGATGGTCTAGTGGCAGGGCTTTTGACTACGGATCCGAAGGTCGCGGGTTCGCGCCCCGGCCACTACCCAGCTTGGGGTGTCTATGAGTGCACACCTATTTCTCCAGCTCCCCGGGCGCTTTCGGGCTGCTCACTGCACCACCTGGTAGGTGGTTGGGTTAAATGCAGAGACGAATTTCGTCTGTGTATGGGAACATACGCAGATGACAGGAATAGACATTATTATTATTATTACAGTAAAAAACGTGTCTCAGTTTAAAATGATGACAGAAACAGATACTGTATTTATTTTATGGTTTTTATTTATTTATTCAAAACCATTGAAGTCTTCATCTTCTGTGTCACTGCACCATTTTTGGACCAGGCAGATGTCAACAGTGTAGGTACTGTAAAGGGTTTCTTAGCGCCCATAGCGGCCGAAACTGGTACTGCACCATTTTTGGAGTTTTTGACCAAAGTCAAATTATGACCAAAATATTGGAAAAATCGACGTATAAGTCGCACCGGCCTATAAGTCGCAGGGCTTAGAAATGTAGGCAAAAAGGTGCGACTTATACGCCGGAGAATACGGTTATTTTATTTATTCTTGTTCCTTTTCCATCCATCCAACCATCCATCCATCCATCCATCCATCTCTATGGGACATTGTGGACAAGTCTCCAGTCCATCACAGGGACACAAAGAGGCATTTGGGCAACACGACAGCTTAGGATGCATAAGAGAAGCGGAGCACTACATCTGTAGCAACTTAGCTAGCGTGTCTGTATTGTGCACTGCTAGCTTAGCACTACACTGGCAGTTGTAAACCAGGGAGGGGGTGTTAGGATGTGTAAGAGAAGCAGAGCGTGCTTTTATTCACACAAGGAGAGCTGTTGGTCAGGTTACTTATTGTTGTGCCATTAACTCTAAAATGGGGGGAGTGGTGGCACAGAGGTTAGAGACGGTGGGCCTGTGATCGGAAGATCGCCGGTTCAAGCCCCAGTACCGACAACATCAAAATGTGGGTGGAAAAGGGAAACATCCACACCTGTCTCCACCCTCATTCGCTCCACTCTGAGCCCCTGAGCAAGGCCATTAACCTCCACCATCTGCTCCCTAAAAAAACCAGGTCTCTCTTGAAAATGAGTTCTCGTGGCTCAATGAGACTACCTGGATAAATAAAGGGTGAATGAAAAAAATAAAACCCCTCTAAAATAGTTATTGAATCAAGTGTTTTCTTATGTAGGTAAATGTAGATATACAGGTAGGCTAGTCCTCGACTTACGATATTTGGGGGTTACGACATGCATCTCCCATTAAAAAATAAAAATTATTATTATTATTTTGAAAGCCGAGTTCCTTCCGGTTCGGCAGAAGCAGTAGCTTGACAGCGGAAAAACACAGAAAGACCCGCTCTGGACGGAGCTTCACGGCAGAATCAGCAAAGCAGTGAACAGTACAGGTGGAGATTAAACGTTCTGGACAGAGGTTGACGGCGGTTTTACAACGGAATACAGCAGATGGACCGAGCTGACGGCAATTTTACGTCGTAAATAAATATTGGATGGACGGACAGACGGAGGTAGGCCACGTACAGCAAGCTACTGTAGTTAGCCAGCTAGCTCCCTTTATGTGAATGGAGCCTGCTAGGTAGGAGGGAGACAATTCAACTTGCTCCTTCGTCTTTAAAAACTGTTAGGATAGGCTAAGTACTTGGTAACTGCAGTACTGTACACGTTTTTTATTTATTTATTTATTATTATTATTATTTGTTTTTATATGTTCCGACTTACGTTGAAATTTGCTTTACGATGCTGCGTAGGAACGGAACTCCGTCGTAAGTCAAGGACTACCTGTACTTTTGTACAACCCATTAAAATACACCAGAATGCAGGAAATGGCATCTACTTCATTCAAAAATTTCTGGCGGAGGACCTCCAGACCCCACCACAAAGGTGTCCCCCCACATTACAAATGTTTCTGATGAAGATGCCTCCCACTCACCCTCTTCAGTCTCACCTGCTCCTCATCACTCAGCTGTTTCTGTGGAACCTCTTGCCTCCTCCTCCAAGCCTGAAACAAGGACAAGAAGACTGTGCATAATCCATTTCTGTCTACTTGTCTCATAATCTGTTCCCTCTCTTCACAGAGGTCTCTGAAACTAACTCTGGGTTCATGTGAGGAGGCAGACACCCTGTACCTTTAAATATTAAAATAAATACTTTTCTTTTTTATGTGTGGCATACTTCTGCACTCAAACACAAATAAATAAATAAAATGATTAATCAGTAAATATACAGATTTCTCTGTTTAACTTTGTGGACATTTGCTGTACTTTTAAAATAGACTGTAAATATGATTACAGGAAAACAGGCCCTGTCTAAAACTCGCTTCAACAGTTAATGGATAATTTTTTTTCACAATTTCTATATTTTAAAATCCAAAACACATGATCAAAAATGTAACAAAACAAAAAAAAAATCATGTGTCACGAGGTTGCAAAAACATCCTTAATCAGAGTCAGAGTCAGAGATTCTTTATTGTCATTTGCAACACATGTGGTACATGTGATGAAAAAAGATTTATGTACACAGCGTACCAGTTACATCCAACAATAAAAAGTAAGAGAACAGTAATAACATCTAGGATATAACTAAGAGAAACATCAACTAAAAATACACTAAGCACTATACACTAAGCACTAATAGCATAAAAACATTACTCCAAACAGCAGCACAAACATGAGTCTGTGTGAGCAGATGAGCATGAATGAACACAGCAACATGAAACAGATCAGCAGCAACATGAAACAGATCAGCAGCAACATGAAACAGATCAGCAGCAACATGAAACAGATCAGCAGCAACATGAAACAGATCAGCAGCAACATGAAACAGATCAGCAGCAACATGAAACAGATCAGCAGCAACATGAAACAGATCAGCAGCAACATGAAATCAGATCAGCAGCAACATGAATCAGATCAGCAGCAGCATGAAACAGATCAGGCGCAACATGAAACAGATCAGCAGCAACATGAAACTGTCAGGGTTTACAGGCAGGCTTGAACCCAGTGGTGCAGACAAGACACAGGAGGCAGGAATACAAAAATAGATATTTAATGATAATAAATCAAAAAGCTGACAGGGCAGCAAACTCACTCTTAGGAGACATGATCAACACAGGAGACATCAGGGGAGACCCAACGAGGACACCACAAGGAACTAACTGACAGACAGGCTATTTATACACAGAGACAAGACAGGACGCAATCACAAAACACCTGGGAACAATTAACTAACTAAAGACACAGAGCAGGACTGGTATACTAAATAAATAAAGGTTTAAATAAAGGAGACTAAACTGGAGGTCAAACCAGATGTGATCAAACATTGAGACCCAGAAGGGAAACTAATAAAAGGTTAAACTAAGAATAAATAAGGAGACTTAAACTAGAAGTAAAGGACTGGAGATGTAGAAACTAAATACAAGAAGTAAGAACTGATAAACAAGGAGACCAGGGGAATTACCAAACCTAAACATTAATAAATACTGGGGCAGGATCTAAGGAATAAGGCTAACCATGAAGCTGGGAAAACTGGTACAAGGGAAACTAAATAAAACTAAAAACAAATATCTAGAGCTGGCTGACAGAAAACAAAAGGAGAACAGAACAAAGGATACCCACTAGATGGCGCCATCCTGGTGCCATCCTGACAGAAACAGATCAGCAGCATGAAACAGATCAGCAGCAACATGAAACAGATCAGCAGCAACATGAAACAGATCAGCAGCAACATGAAACAGATCAGCAGCAACATGAAACAGATCAGCAGCAACATGAAACAGATCAGCAGCAACATGAAACAGATCAGCAGCAACATGAAACAGATCAGCAGCAACATGAAACAGATCAGCAGCAACATGAAACAGATCAGCAGCAACATGAAACAGATCAGCAGCAACATGAAACAGATCAGCAGCAACATGAAACAGATCAGCAGCAACATGAAACAGATCAGCAGCAACATGAAACAGATCAGCAGCAACATGAAACAGATCAGCAGCAACATGAAACAGATCAGCAGCAACATGAAACAGATCAGCAGCAACATGAAACAGATCAGCAGCAACATGAAACAGATCAGCAGCAACATGAAACAGATCAGCAGCAACATGAAACAGATCAGCAGCAACATGAAACAGATCAGCAGCAACATGAAACAGATCAGCAGCAACATGAAACAGATCAGCAGCAACATGAAACAGATCAGCAGCAACATGAAACAGATCAGCAGCAACATGAAACAGATCAGCAGCAACATGAAACAGATCAGCAGCAACATGAAACAGATCAGCAGCAACATGAAACAGATCAGCAGCAACATGAAACAGATCAGCAGCAACATGAAACAGATCAGCAGCAACATGAAACAGATCAGCAGCAACATGAAACAGATCAGCAGCAACATGAAACAGATCAGCAGCAACATGAAACAGATCAGCAGCAACATGAAACAGATCAGCAGCAACATGAAACAGATCAGCAGCAACATGAAACAGATCAGCAGCAACATGAAACAGATCAGCAGCAACATGAAACAGATCAGCAGCAACATGAAACAGATCAGCAGCAACATGAAACAGATCAGCAGCAACATGAAACAGATCAGCAGCAACATGAAACAGATCAGCAGCAACATGAAACAGATCAGCAGCAACATGAAACAGATCAGCAGCAACATGAAACAGATCAGCAGCAACATGAAACAGATCAGCAGCAACATGAAACAGATCAGCAGCAACATGAAACAGATCAGCAGCAACATGAAACAGATCAGCAGCAACATGAAACAGATCAGCAGCAACATGAAACAGATCAGCAGCAACATGAAACAGATCAGCAGCAACATGAAACAGATCAGCAGCAACATGAAACAGATCAGCAGCAACATGAAACAGATCAGCAGCAACATGAAACAGATCAGCAGCAACATGAAACAGATCAGCAGCAACATGAAACAGATCAGCAGCAACATGAAACAGATCAGCAGCAACATGAAACAGATCAGCAGCAACATGAAACAGATCAGCAGCAACATGAAACAGATCAGCAGCAACATGAAACAGATCAGCAGCAACATGAAACAGATCAGCAGCAACATGAAACAGATCAGCAGCAACATGAAACAGATCAGCAGCAACATGAAACAGATCAGCAGCAACATGAAACAGATCAGCAGCAACATGAAACAGATCAGCAGCAACATGAAACAGATCAGCAGCAACATGAAACAGATCAGCAGCAACATGAAACAGATCAGCAGCAACATGAAACAGATCAGCAGCAACATGAAACAGATCAGCAGCAACATGAAACAGATCAGCAGCAACATGAAACAGATCAGCAGCAACATGAAACAGATCAGCAGCAACATGAAACAGATCAGCAGCAACATGAAACAGATCAGCAGCAACATGAAACAGATCAGCAGCAACATGAAACAGATCAGCAGCAACATGAAACAGATCAGCAGCAACATGAAACAGATCAGCAGCAACATGAAACAGATCAGCAGCAACATGAAACAGATCAGCAGCAACATGAAACAGATCAGCAGCAACATGAAACAGATCAGCAGCAACATGAAACAGATCAGCAGCAACATGAAACAGATCAGCAGCAACATGAAACAGATCAGCAGCAACATGAAACAGATCAGCAGCAACATGAAACAGATCAGCAGCAACATGAAACAGATCAGCAGCAACATGAAACAGATCAGCAGCAACATGAAACAGATCAGCAGCAACATGAAACAGATCAGCAGCAACATGAAACAGATCAGCAGCAACATGAAACAGATCAGCAGCAACATGAAACAGATCAGCAGCAACATGAAACAGATCAGCAGCAACATGAAACAGATCAGCAGCAACATGAAACAGATCAGCAGCAACATGAAACAGATCAGCAGCAACATGAAACAGATCAGCAGCAACATGAAACAGATCAGCAGCAACATGAAACAGATCAGCAGCAACATGAAACAGATCAGCAGCAACATGAAACAGATCAGCAGCAACATGAAACAGATCAGCAGCAACATGAAACAGATCAGCAGCAACATGAAACAGATCAGCAGCAACATGAAACAGATCAGCAGCAACATGAAACAGATCAGCAGCAACATGAAACAGATCAGCAGCAACATGAAACAGATCAGCAGCAACATGAAACAGATCAGCAGCAACATGAAACAGATCAGCAGCAACATGAAACAGATCAGCAGCAACATGAAACAGATCAGCAGCAACATGAAACAGATCAGCAGCAACATGAAACAGATCAGCAGCAACATGAAACAGATCAGCAGCAACATGAAACAGATCAGCAGCAACATGAAACAGATCAGCAGCAACATGAAACAGATCAGCAGCAACATGAAACAGATCAGCAGCAACATGAAACAGATCAGCAGCAACATGAAACAGATCAGCAGCAACATGAAACAGATCAGCAGCAACATGAAACAGATCAGCAGCAACATGAAACAGATCAGCAGCAACATGAAACAGATCAGCAGCAACATGAAACAGATCAGCAGCAACATGAAACAGATCAGCAGCAACATGAAACAGATCAGCAGCAACATGAAACAGATCAGCAGCAACATGAAACAGATCAGCAGCAACATGAAACAGATCAGCAGCAACATGAAACAGATCAGCAGCAACATGAAACAGATCAGCAGCAACATGAAACAGATCAGCAGCAACATGAAACAGATCAGCAGCAACATGAAACAGATCAGCAGCAACATGAAACAGATCAGCAGCAACATGAAACAGATCAGCAGCAACATGAAACAGATCAGCAGCAACATGAAACAGATCAGCAGCAACATGAAACAGATCAGCAGCAACATGAAACAGATCAGCAGCAACATGAAACAGATCAGCAGCAACATGAAACAGATCAGCAGCAACATGAAACAGATCAGCAGCAACATGAAACAGATCAGCAGCAACATGAAACAGATCAGCAGCAACATGAAACAGATCAGCAGCAACATGAAACAGATCAGCAGCAACATGAAACAGATCAGCAGCAACATGAAACAGATCAGCAGCAACATGAAACAGATCAGCAGCAACATGAAACAGATCAGCAGCAACATGAAACAGATCAGCAGCAACATGAAACAGATCAGCAGCAACATGAAACAGATCAGCAGCAACATGAAACAGATCAGCAGCAACATGAAACAGATCAGCAGCAACATGAAACAGATCAGCAGCAACATGAAACAGATCAGCAGCAACATGAAACAGATCAGCAGCAACATGAAACAGATCAGCAGCAACATGAAACAGATCAGCAGCAACATGAAACAGATCAGCAGCAACATGAAACAGATCAGCAGCAACATGAAACAGATCAGCAGCAACATGAAACAGATCAGCAGCAACATGAAACAGATCAGCAGCAACATGAAACAGATCAGCAGCAACATGAAACAGATCAGCAGCAACATGAAACAGATCAGCAGCAACATGAAACAGATCAGCAGCAACATGAAACAGATCAGCAGCAACATGAAACAGATCAGCAGCAACATGAAACAGATCAGCAGCAACATGAAACAGATCAGCAGCAACATGAAACAGATCAGCAGCAACATGAAACAGATCAGCAGCAACATGAAACAGATCAGCAGCAACATGAAACAGATCAGCAGCAACATGAAACAGATCAGCAGCAACATGAAACAGATCAGCAGCAACATGAAACAGATCAGCAGCAACATGAAACAGATCAGCAGCAACATGAAACAGATCAGCAGCAACATGAAACAGATCAGCAGCAACATGAAACAGATCAGCAGCAACATGAAACAGATCAGCAGCAACATGAAACAGATCAGCAGCAACATGAAACAGATCAGCAGCAACATGAAACAGATCAGCAGCAACATGAAACAGATCAGCAGCAACATGAAACAGATCAGCAGCAACATGAAACAGATCAGCAGCAACATGAAACAGATCAGCAGCAACATGAAACAGATCAGCAGCAACATGAAACAGATCAGCAGCAACATGAAACAGATCAGCAGCAACATGAAACAGATCAGCAGCAACATGAAACAGATCAGCAGCAACATGAAACAGATCAGCAGCAACATGAAACAGATCAGCAGCAACATGAAACAGATCAGCAGCAACATGAAACAGATCAGCAGCAACATGAAACAGATCAGCAGCAACATGAAACAGATCAGCAGCAACATGAAACAGATCAGCAGCAACATGAAACAGATCAGCAGCAACATGAAACAGATCAGCAGCAACATGAAACAGATCAGCAGCAACATGAAACAGATCAGCAGCAACATGAAACAGATCAGCAGCAACATGAAACAGATCAGCAGCAACATGAAACAGATCAGCAGCAACATGAAACAGATCAGCAGCAACATGAAACAGATCAGCAGCAACATGAAACAGATCAGCAGCAACATGAAACAGATCAGCAGCAACATGAAACAGATCAGCAGCAACATGAAACAGATCAGCAGCAACATGAAACAGATCAGCAGCAACATGAAACAGATCAGCAGCAACATGAAACAGATCAGCAGCAACATGAAACAGATCAGCAGCAACATGAAACAGATCAGCAGCAACATGAAACAGATCAGCAGCAACATGATGTGATTTTTCACAGTGATTATTCTGGTTAGATATTCATGAGTCTAACAGCCTCAGGGTAGAAGCTGTTCCTCAGTCTAGTGGTTCTACACTTAATGCTCCTCAACCTCCTTCCTGAGGGGAGTGGGGCAAAAAGTCTGTGTGCTAGGTGAGTGGGGTCCTTCTTGATGCAGGTGGCCCTCTTCCTGCATCTGGAGGTGGAGGTGTGATGGTGGGGAGGCTTTTCTTTCTGCAGAAAGAAAAGCCTCCCCACCATCACACCTCCACCTCCAGATGCATTTCAAGTCATTCTTTATTGATCATTGCTGGAGTAGCGGACCAGTAATGCAACGGCTCCTGATTACTGGCAGTGACCACCTGTCTGTGATTGTACGTCAGCTGTGTGGGAATGTGGCTGATGTACAAAGTTGTGATGTCAAGTCCCAACACATCTGAGGTATGGATGTATTTTAATAAACAGTACACAGATCCCACAGTCCTCACCTCTGAGGGATTTCAATACTGAATTTTGCAGATGTGTGTTTTTTTTTTAATTACCGGAACGAAACAGGGAATGTAAGTACACCTTGGTGCAAGATATTCAAGTGTGGAGGAGTTAAATGTGGAGGAGAACAGGACAACTATCTATCTATCTATCTATCTATCTATCTGGAGGAGAACAGAGTTAGAACAAAAAAGGTTAACTCATGTCATCCAGTTTCTTTAAGTGAGAAATGTTTTGTCCCCATCCGGAGGACTTCGTCAGTCTGCAGCCTGCCAACCAGATAGAACAGACCTAGTTTTTATTTTATGTTATTTTGCTTTTGATGGATTCTGGTGAGTGATTGGAGTGATTGTATCCACCACCAGGTGCAATAGCAGAGCCAGGGGGTGACCACATGGTGACCTTGGCCACCAAAAGTTAATCTTTGGCCAACCCAATAATTTGAGGAAACAATACTTTTACGCAACATAAAAACAGAAAGGATAGCTTCCCTTAAATTATATCAGTGGCCATCTTCGATTTTGACTTGGCAACTAAAAATTTGACAGTGACCATTTTTAGACGGTTTTTACAGTCACACACTAAAATTGAAGTACTTTATTTTTCAAAATGTCATGCTCGCAACACGGATGGGTATTTTGTACACTGGCAGTGATAAAGCTAGATAGACATTTTGCATTTAAAATCCACTCACTAGACCGCAGTTCACTACTGAAACTTGCTCTTGAAACTCTCACTGCTAAACAACACATTATAGAATGAAGTTTCCACGGGAGTGTACAAAGTGGTGTAGTCTACGTGATACTCGTAAAAAGCTCAAGAATTTCAGTATACCCACTTAAAAGTAGCCAATGATACATGACATATCATTAGACACGTGTCATTGATATGTTAAACGCCAGTTAAATGCTTCCGTAACAATCTATCAGTATGCAGCGCTTTGCTTTGATAATGTTGTATAGATTCTATAACATGTTTTAATACAAAGCCAACTGTTGTACAGTTTGTTGTTCATTCATTCAAATATAAGAGAAATTTGGAAATGTTCAACATGCTTAAAAATCTAAACAGATGATTACATTGTACTAACCAGTGTACAGGGAGTCCCCGACTTACGAGCGAGTTCCGTTCCTACGACTATCTCGTAAGACGAAAATCTCGTACGTCGGAACGCGAAACACGTGTTCTCTCGTAAGTCCGGATTTTCTGTCGTAAGTCGGAAAATTTATGCTAGCGCTACTACGAACACTCGTTTTTCAACACAAACGTTCATACTAGTTCATAAACATGCTCATAAACTCGTTTACAAACGGTTAGCTAACACACTTGTTCTTTACAAATTTACTGTTCGTTAGTGAGCTCGTAAGTCCGGAACCTCGTAAGTAAGAGCGCTCGTAAGTCAGGGATTACCTGTACTTTGGTTTCTAACACACACCCACTATAAAAATGTAGACTGCATAACTGAGTGTACAGTATTTTCTGGACTATAGGTCGCACCTTTATATAAGTTGCTTTGTCCAATTATTGCCAATAAATTGGAAAAATCCATAAACAGATTGCACCTTTATATAAGTCGTATTATGCGTCACGGCTACGTGGCGCGTCATTTGCCCTGCTGAAAATGACGACCACAGAAGCATGCACGGAAGGACTTTTCACAAGATTAACACGGTAAAAGCAATTCTTTGTCTGCTGAAAATTATAGCAAACATGTGTCTTAGCTTAACCGTTCCTTAATAAATTCACGTAATGGTCAAATCTGCTGGATTTAAATTTTTTCGCTTTGAAAAAGTACAAGGAAAAACAACGAAGCTAACCGCGACACATTTACATCTATAAAACATCGAATTTTATCTCAAACATCTCATAAAGCTAATCAGTTGTAAATATCCATCTAGTGATTACGTTCTGTAAGTTTGATCAAAATCTGTCCTGTGGTTCTTGACCTATTTTGCTAACAAACACTGAGCTAACAGCGAAGTAGCTAGTTCATACCTCCAGAGCAGGAGGCCGGGCTGCGACAGAGTGAATCCGACCAGAGGAGGCTCTCGTCGGACACATGAGGTGGGAACGGTTGGTGTACCCTAGCGGACAAAGGTGGTACTGCACCATTTTTGCCAAAATGGAAAAACGGTCATATCTGAGCCAAAAATTGGTCTAAAATATGGGGGGAAATCCATAAACAAGTCTCACCTCTCTATAAGTCGCAGGGCATGCAAATTAGGCAGAAAGGTATGACTTATAGTCTGGAAATTACAGTAATGGCAAAAAGGATTACAGAGGAGATAACTAAATTTAGAGTTCTGAATAGCTAACCCATTGCTGAGGTGGAGAAATTAGTTTTTTGTGGATTTTTGAAGCTGTTAGGTCTCTCCCTCCTCTGACTGACACAGTGCTACAAAAGCTATATAAAAGTTTAGCTAACACCTAGCTTTTTCCCCCTTTTTCTTGCACATATGTTTTGTTCAGCTGCTCTCTTGCACAGGAGTCAACGTGAGTGGACTCACATGACAGATTTGACTGTTTTGTGCTGGATGCCCTTCAGATGCTACCTGGGCTTGAACCTGCAGTGCAGTTTTAGGATTACAAAACTGCAGGACTGACCACCAAGTTACTGCAGCAGCATTTTATTTCTTGTAGGAAATAAAATTAAAACATAAACACAAGCTTTCTTTACTGCAAGGTAGAGCAAGTCAAGCACAGGCCAAAAATGCCTTTACAGTGGAGAACCTTTGTATAAAGCTTAGTGGAGACTAAAGGCCGTTTACTACCTAATTTAAAAATAGATTATTTAAAATGTCTTGAAATTATAAAACAAGCTGCCTTCTTAACGAGTTAGTTCAAACTTTCCTATATTATAATAATTTAATTTCAACAGACTAGATAGGGATGGCAGTTTTGTTTTCTGAATCCAGTGATACAGATTTACCTCAGGGGTATTTAAGTCACATAACAGCCTCCATTCATAAACTTTTCAGTGACATTGAAAAATAATATTGCCCTTAAGAATATATGTAAAAACTCCATCAAGCAATTAACATGCAAAACTTTCACCATTAATTATATCTCAAGTGCATGAATACATTTAGCTGTACCATTTTTTATTTAAATTGTGCATTTTTATAAATGGCTTTACAATAAAAAAAATATTAGTCAACATCAAATGAGATTAGAGCCAGGAAAACTAATAAAACAATTATTGCTTGTGGAAATATAATATGAATGAAACGGCACAAATAAAAGAATGAAAGCTTTGATGAGAAACTGGCACATCTGGCAAGGACACATCCAAATTTTGTCCCCCGTTGCAAAAAATATCTATCTATATCTATATATACAGTATCTATCTATCTATCTATCTATCTATCTATCTATCTATCTATCTATCTATCTATCTATCTATCTATCTATCTATCTATCTATCTATCTATCTATCTATCTATCTATCTATCTATCTATCTATCTATCTATCTATCTATCTATCTATCTATCTATCTATCTATCTATCTATCTATCCTATCTATCTATCTATCTATCTATCTATCTATCTATCTATCTATCTATCTATCTATCTATCTATCTATCTATCTATCTATCTATCTATCTATCTATCTATCTATCTATCTATCTATCTATCTATCTATCTATCTATCTATCTATCTATCTATCTATCTATCTATCTATCTATCTATCTATCTATCTATCTATCTATCTATCTATCTATCTATCTATCTATCTATCTATCTATCTATCTATCTATCTATCTATCTATCTATCTATCTATCTATCTATCTATCTATATCTATCTATCTATCTATCTATCTATCTATCTATCTATCTATCTATCTATCTATCTATCTATCTATCTATCTATCTATCTATCTATCTATCTATCTATCTATCTATCTATCTATCTATCTATCTGTCTATCTGTCTGTCTGTCTGTCTGTCTGTCTGTCTGTCTGTCTATCTATCTGTTCTGTCTGTCTGTCTGTCTGTCTGTCTGTCTGTCTGTCTGTCTGTCTGTCTGTCTGTCTATCTATCTATCTATCTATCTATCTATCTATCTATCTATCTATCTATCTATCTATCTATCTATCTATCTATCTATCTATCTATCTATCTATCTATCTATCTATCTATCTATCTATCTATCTATCTGTCTGTCTGTCTGTCTGTCTGTCTGTCTGTCTGTCTGTCTGTCTGTCTGTCTGTCTGTCTGTCTGTCTGTCTGTCTGTCTGTCTGTCTGTCTGTCTGTCTGTCTGTCTGTCTGTCTGTCTGTCTGTCTGTCTGTCTGTCTGTCTGTCTGTCTGTCTGTCTGTCTGTCTGTCTGTCTGTCTGTCTGTCTGTCTGTCTGTCTGTCTGTCTGTCTGTCTGTCTGTCTGTCTGTCTGTCTGTCTGTCTTGTCTGTCTGTCTGTCTGTCTATCTATCTATCTATCTATCTATCTATCTATCTATATCTATCTATCTATCTATCTATCTATCTATCTATCTATCTATCTATCTATCTATCTATCTATCTATCTATCTATCTATCTATCTATCTATCTATCTATCTATCTATCTATCTATCTATCTATCTATCTATCTATCTATCTATCTATCTATCTATCTATCTGTCTGTCTGTCTGTCTGTCTGTCTGTCTGTCTGTCTGTCTGTCTGTCTGTCTGTCTGTCTGTCTGTCTGTCTGTCTGTCTGTCTGTCTGTCTGTCTGTCTGTCTGTCTGTCTGTCTGTCTGTCTGTCTGTCTGTCTGTCTGTCTGTCTGTCTGTCTGTCTGTCTGTCTGTCTGTCTGTCTGTCTGTCTGTCTGTCTGTCTGTCTGTCTGTCTGTCTGTCTGTCTGTCTGTCTGTCTGTCTGTCTGTCTGTCTTCTGTCTGTCTGTCTGTCTGTCTGTCTGTCTGTCTGTCTGTCTGTCTGTCTGTCTGTCTGTCTGTCTGTCTGTCTGTCTGTCTGTCTGTCTGTCTGTCTGTCTGTCTATCTATCTATCTATCTATCTATCTATCTATCTATCTATCTATCTATCTANTCAAAACTTTTAAAAAATATATATGAAGTAGCATAATGTGTATTGTATTAGAGTTAGAAATTAGAAAGAGTTGTTCATTTTGTTCTGTTACTGAATGATTATTTTTGATTGAACTAATTGTTTGAAAAAAGGGGCAGGTATAATGCATTTTTTTCCTTTCTGCTACCTTTCATTTTTATATTTTGTATGTTATCATTTATGCCATAAATGATAACATTAAAAAATGAAATACAAAACATAAAAAATGCAATACAAAACAATCCCATACATTTTATGGGGTTGTTTTGTATTGCATTTTAAAAATGAATACATTTTTATAAATAAATAAATAAATAAATAAATTTTGCAATGACACACGTCTACCAAAAAAATACCAGACGTGGCCTCTAAATGCAGACATGTTCCTATTTTTTATTTTCTAAATCTACTTATAATCTAGCTGGTTTTTTGCTTCTATTCCTCTTGATTGTCCTTTTGATTGCTATTTTGTTTTGATTTGTTAAAAAAAAACAGAGAGAAACAAATGTGTATGCCTATTTTATGACTGTCATCCATTGTCATCACTCTTTGTTAAGAAACCAGGTCTCTCTTGTAAATGAGTACCCGAGGCTCAGTGGGATTAATAAAGGTTGAATGAATGGATTAGATAGTTACAACTTTATTTTTAATGGTATTATGATAAAATGTTGTATTTTATAACTTAAGGGTGGGACCATATCATGAACAAGACTTATGGTCCAGGCTTATCAGCTCATTTCCAGCTACCTGTAGTATGAACAGTATGCAGGTCAGAGGTCCGTTCAGCACATTGTAATCTCAGTGATGGCTGATGTATCTGTAAAATACAAAAATAAAGCTTTTTGGAATGAGAACGGTTAAAAAATGTATAAAGTTTTGCTGTAAAATGTTGAAAAAACAGCTGTCATTTTGTAGTTTGGCAGACAATGCTTTATTTTTATTGACAAGGTTAGACACAATATGATTTAACCTCTTTATAGGGGGTGCTCAAACAACCGTAAATTTTAACTCAGCACCCCTGAAAATTTTAGATACCATCATTAAGATTTTGTAAGGAAATTCAGTTCTCAAACTTTAGATTCACCAAAATATTGAATCAATTTGAAATAAGTATGGAATAAAGGATGACAGTCAAACTGGCCAGTAAAATCTGACCTTTTTATTTTTATTTGCACGAGTCAGTTCTTCAACGCCACCTGTCATTCAGTCCAGTAGGCTCGTCAGCAACTGACCAATCAGTAATCTCAATTCGTCCCGAAGTGAACGCCTCTTACCTGCAGGAGCTCCACCCCCTTTTCCTCCAACAGTATTGCCAGGGTTTCGCTTTCTGTTTGCAGTCATAGAAATTTCATGAAAAATCATCAGAAAAAACCCCAGATAAGCCTTGCCAGTGGAGAACATGTAATTCAGACAGTGTTGCTCTGAGCGTTTAGTGGAATACAGTTTATTCCATTTCAAAAACTAAACAAAGTTTGGAAAATGTATAAAATGGATTAAGGTTAGCGGTCGACCTCATGAGCAGCTGAATACAAACAGGAAGTACCACATGTTCATCTGTATGAAGGGAACACGGTGGCACAACTGGTAGAGCTGCTGCCTCTCAGCGAGCAGGTCCCCGGTTCAAATCCCGGTCCGGGGGCCTTTCTGGGTGGAGTTTGCATGTTCTCTCCGTGCATGCGTGGGTTTTCTCCGGGTGCTCCGGTTTCCTCCCACAGTCCAAAAACATGCATGTTAGGCTGATTGGTAACTCTAAATTGACCCTGGGTGTGAGTGAGACAGGTCTCTCTTGTAAATGAGTCCCCGTGGCTCAACGAGGCTAGCCTGTATAAATAAAGGTTGAATGAAAAAAAACTGCAAGTAAATCCTCCATTTTCTGTCGTAATTACATTGTATGCTTAATGTTTAAATTACAGGTGTGTTTTTTTTTGTGTGTTTTATATGTACCGGTAGATACTGTATATGCTGTAACTTCTGGTTGCATTAGTGTAATCCTTGTTTAAACTAAACTAATTTTGTACAAGGGGTTAAACTTAATGCTTGATGTGTATTGTATTAGACTTAGAAAATTAGAAAGAGTTTTTCATTTTGTTCTGTTACTTGTAGATAATTATTGTTTGAACTGATTGTTTGAAAAAAGGGGCAGATATAATAAGATTTTTTCTTCCTTCTGCTAAAATCAAAAAAGGCGTTCAATACAGGATCAACTGGACTTTATTTGTTGCAGAAAACGTTTCGACTTCTGTCCAGAAGTCTTTTTCAATTCCTTCTGCTACCTTTCATTTTTATATTTTGTATTCGTGTCATATATGGGATTGTTTTTATTGTATTTTGAAATGAATACATTTGAAAAATGAAATAAAAATATACTACATATCTTTTAAAGTCGACATGATAAAAGTCGAGTCGATGTCGACTCGTTGATGACTTCATAGGAACTCAAGACGCTATTCACAAAAACACGTAATTTGTTATTTGCATTTAAAAAAAGGAACAACAAAACATCGGGAGCATATATTTATGTTCCTATACCATTTATCATACTGCAAATACTGTAAGTCAAAGGAAAACCAAAACTATTATTAAGCTGCAAATGTTAGTTTTATTTTATTTAATCCACTAAATAAAATAAGCCACTGCGGCAGCGGAGAATCCACCTCTGCGATGGTGGAGTCTCCAACGGTGGTTGTGGATTCTCCATTAGTGCTGGTGGATTCTCCACTGGCGGTGGTGGATTCTACAATGGTGGTGGTGGATTCTCCATTGGTGGTGGTGGATTCTCCACTGGTGGTAGTGGATACTCCACTGGCGGTAGTGGATTCTCGATTGGCATTGGTGGATTCTCTACTGGCGTTGGTGGATTTTCTACTGGCGGTGGTGGATTCTCCATTGGCGGTGGTGGATTCTCGATTGGCGTTGGTGGATTCTCGATGGCGTTGGCGGATTCTACAATGGTGGTGGTGGATTCTCCATTGGCGGTGGTGGATTCTTCACTGGCAGTGGTGGATTCTCAATTGGCGTTGGTGGATTCTCTACTGGCGGTGGTGGATTCTCGATTGGCGTTGGTGGATTCTCCAGTGGCGGTGGTGGATTCTCGATGGCGTTGGTGGATTCTACAATGGTGGTGGTGGATTCTCCATTGGCGGTGGTGGATTCTCGATGGCGTTGGTGGATTCTACAATGGTGGTGGTGGATTCTCCATTGGCGGTGGTGGATTCTTCACTGGCGGTGGTGGATTCTCAATTGGCGTTGGTGGATTCTCTACTGGCGGTGGTGGATTCTCGATTGGCGTTGGTGGATTTTCTACTGGCGGTGGTGGATTCTCCGTTGGCGGTGGTGGATTCTCGATTGGCGTTGGTGGATTTTCTACTGGCGGTGTTGGATTCTCCATTGGCGGTGGTGGATTCTCCACTGGCGGTGGTAGATTCTCCACTGGCGGTGGTGGATTCTCGATTGGCGTTGGTGGATTCTCTACTGGCGGTGGTGGATTCTCGATTGGCGTTGGTGGATTTTTTACTGGCGGTGGTGGATTCTCCATTGGCGGTGGTGGATTCTCGATTGGCGTTGGTAGATTCTCTACTGGCGGTGGTGGATTCTCGATCGGCGTTGGTGGATTTTCTACTGGCGGTGGTGGATTCTCCATTGGTGGTGGTGGATTCTCCACTGGCGGTGGTGGAATCTCAATTGGCGTTGGTGGATTCTCCACTGGCAGTGGTGGATTCTCCAATGGTGGTGGTGTGCAGTGCTGGATACTCCACCGGCAGTGGTGGAAACTACCTGCTGTGGTGCGTGGTGGTGTATTCTCCATCGGCGGTGGTACGCGGTGCACACCGGTGGTGGTGGATTCTCCACTGGCAGTGGTGGATTCTCCATCGGTGGTGGTGGATTCTCCAACGGCAGTGGTGCATGGTTGTGTATTCTCCACCAGCGGTGGTGCACGGTGCACACTGGCGGTGGTGGATTCTCCACTGGCAGTGGTGGATTCTCCACCGGTGGGGGGTGGAAACTCTACCGACTGTGGTACGCGGTGGCGGATTCTCCACCGACGGTGGTGCGCACCCCTCTTTTTATTTTATCTAGTGGGATAAATAAAATAAAAATAATAACAGGAGTTAGGCGAAGGTGGATCCTACCATGGATTAAATAAAATAAAAATTAAAAACAACATAATCTTTATTGAAACACTTCCTCACTGTTGATGAATTTCTACCTGTTTGGAAAGACTTGGCCTGCTCCTCGCCTTCCATCTGCTTGGAAGAATCTGTCGTGTAGCCAGCAGCCCAGAACTGATCACGTGACACAATCGCTGACTGCGACTAGTCGACGTGAATTTTATAAATTCGCGAGATGTCTAGAATTGAGTAGTCCAATAGTCTGTTCAACCCCTATGCTTAATAGGTTGTCCATCTATCCATTATCTTTACCCACTTCTTCCTTTTTCAGGTCGTGGGGGTCACTGGTGTCCATGTCCGGCTATCACTGCGAGAGGCGGGGTACACCCTGGACAGGTCGCAAGTCCATCACAGGGCAATAGGCTAATAGGTTGTATAATGTAAAATTTACTCTCACGTACTGAATTTCACTGTGAGTTCTTGCCCTGTGTCGCTATGCGGCATTAAAACATCCACTGCAGTAACTATTTTAAGTTAAATGCTGGTGAAGATTCTCAGTTAATTTAACTGCTTATTGAAAGTGAGAGGATTTGAGCAGTGTACTGTAATAAGGGCATGCAGTGTGTATCATTCTTATAACAGCTTATTTTACAAAACTGACCAAATATTTGACAACTAAAACCAGGCTCTGAGTAAAAAGAGTGAGACTTTTATTCTGACAGCTGAAAAAAGGATTGAGGAATTAGTAACGCTCGTCAAGTCAGTTGAGAAGATTGATGTACACTACTTTGTAAAAGTAAGAAAGTTAAATCAATAGTGTAAAATAATGTTTCATAACCTATTTAAATTTATACTGGTAAACATTGCATTGGTTATTGATTCTGGTTGAGGTAACGATTTCAACAAATTATTTCATAAAAAAATCTAAAAAAGCTAAGTCTGGTCCTCTGGACATTCAAAAAAACAAAACAAAACAAAGCAAAAAAAATGAAAATGTTTTTTTATTTTTCCCCTGCAAGCACAGTGCAAACTGTAGCTACCAAATAAAACAAAAATTACAACATACAGTATATTTGCATGTCAAAAATGCATGGGTACAAAAGTAAAGTAAATGGAAACATGGTTACTGTATAGCACAAGTAAATCCAAATTATTCTGCCGTACATTTATCCACTTCCCACTAATGGTGTGTGAAAAGGCAGCTCTGATGCAGACAGCTTTTGTTCTTAAACATAATTATCGACTTAAACGTGACCCTGTTTCATACACCTCAGTGAGCAACAACAATGCAAGATGAATTTGTATAAGCAGTGGAGCTTCAGCTATGCTGCAGCACCTTCTGTGCCCAGAGACCCAAAGCCAGAGCTCCTCCTCCTCTTTTCCTCGGCGCTGAAGAGATCTCACCCTCACTTTGTTACTCTCACTCACAGTTCCTGTGCACACACAGCTGTCTTTCTGAGGGCCATTTGCTGTTGTTCCCACTAACTTTTCACCCAATCTGCACTTTTTTTTTCTCCAAATGAGCTCAAAATGATCTGCTTGAACTTAACTTGCTAAAAGGAGCTCAGAAATCTGGAAGTTATTGCCATATGATTGCATCTCAGAGATAATTATGGGAAAAAAGGGCTCCGATAAAAATGGGAATAATTTCTATGTACGGTAATCTCCCACTTAATTTAAGGAAACACTGCTGTTATTATCACTTTCTTTCATTTTAGACATTATCTCGTATTCATGAAGTTGAGAACTTAACTTCAGTTTAGAGTTTTGCTTATGTCTACAAGTTTAAATACTCATCTGGGAATGAATCTTCGAAATAAAAGAGTCCTGTAGGCATTACTTTGGTGAGTAGTATTTGACCCTCACTAAACATAAGCAATTTACCATATTTTTCTGACGATAAAGCACATTTAAAATCCTTTAATTTTCTCAAAAGTTGTCAGTGAGCCTTATAATCTGGTGTGCCTTATGTATTAATTATGGTTGTGCTTACTGTCCTCGAACCGATTTTATGTGGTTATTGTGAATGAGTTTGTTTTTTGTCTCATAGCTCTTTAACTAGATGCACACATTTCTCCCCATTCCCTGTTCTCCTCCTGCTTTTTTGCTCTCTGTCTGTGTATTCAAGCAGCTCCTATTTTTACATCCATCCA
>JBBPBX010045605.1:4079-15448 GCA_038048925.1 Garcialebias charrua | reverse complement strand
TATATATATACAGGGTGTCCCCAACTTACGAACGAGTTCCGTTCCTACGTATCATTTGTAACTCGAAAATTCGTAGGTCGGAACATGCCGCACGTGGCCATTTTGTAAAACCGGATTTTTATTCGTAAGTCGGAAAAATCACGCTAACGCTGCGCCGCACACCCGTTTATCTACATGAGACTGAACAAGCGTACATACTGGTCCTTAAACATGCACAGAACTTTATTTACAATCAGTTAGATAACACATTACAACACACATTCATCTATAAACACATACCTGTACTGTATTTAGAGATATACTGTATATTAACTTAATTAAAAAATACAATTTCTTACACTGAGCTGGTCTCAGTCAGTCCGTGTCTCCGGTGGGGTAGCGGTGGGGGTGTAGCGTCAGCATTTTAGCCCCTGTTAGCTCGGTGTGTCCCTCCAAAAGGCTGCACCACTGTTTACCCACGTTTTAACATGTCACCTCGGTGTTCATCCAACCTCTGAGGCTGCCAGGCAGACACGGATGGAGCTCCGGCCGCCCGCAGCAGACTCTCGCCGCCATTTCAGAACAAGCGCGAGCTAACAGAAGCTAAAAACAACGCGACCGGAAACCAGTGAAACAAACCGGAAGTGATGTAATTCAGGTTTAAAATAATAAAAATAATCATTTTAATAATTTATAAAGCCTTTAAAACAACCACAGCTGCAACAAAGTGCTGTACACACAAAATTAAGAACATTTAAACACACACACAAAAAACTTTTTTTTTTAAATTTCATAATTTTATTAATTATAACTTCGTAAAGTCGGAACTTCGTACATCGAGGGCTTCGTAAGTCGGGGACCACCTGTATATACATAATGTGTGTATGAATAAATTGCATCTGTGGTTGTATCTTGCAAAACATGTCATACATTAAAATATTGTATCCCACCAAAATTATTTAAATATGCTAAACTATACATTCCCTGTATGTGCAGTTTTAATAGCTGTATGCCTAAAATTTAAGTACTTGACAATGAGATTACTATTCAGCGTGTCATGATACTTTATTGTGTCTGCCAAATGTATAACGTTTATTGGAGCTGTGTGCTGTATTGGTGTCCGTTCCTCCAAAAGGCTGCACCGCTGTTTATCCACGTTTTAACATGTCATCTCAGTATTCAAAACCTTTCAGAATTTAGAGGTTATATAAGGTATCTATGATAATCCGCTCATTCTCAATCAGTTCATCTGGACAGTTTCTTTTTAGCAGAAACGTTTCACCCTCACTCCAGAGGGCTTCCTCAGTCAGAGTAGTCCAAAGCACACTGAAGTTAACCCACCAAGTAAGCAACTTATGTGGACCAACCAGTTTGCTGTAGCCAAGATGGTTTCTGGGGGCGTGTCCCTCGTCGACTCCTCCCAGGCAGGCAGACATGTCCAAAGTGGTTCAAGACAAGAAAGTTAATTCTCAATAGTCCAGGTATCAAATCCGCTCATTCTCAATCAGTTCATCTGGACAGTTTCTTTTTAGCAGAAACGTTTCACCCTCACTCCAGAGGGCTTCCTCAGTCAGAGTAGTCCAAAGCACACTGAAGTTAACCCACCAAGTAAGCAACTTATGTGGACCAACCAGTTTGCTGTAGCCAAGATGGTTTCTGGGGGCGTGTCCCTCGTCGACTCCTCCCAGGCAGGCAGACATGTCCAAAGTGGTTCAAGACAAGAAAGTTAATTCTCAATAGTCCAGGTATCAAATCCGCTCATTCTCAATCAGTTCATCTGGACAGTTTCTTTTTAGCAGAAACGTTTCACCCTCACTCCAGAGGGCTTCCTCAGTCAGAGTAGTCCAAAGCACACTGAAGTTAACCCACCAAGTAAGCAACTTATGTGGACCAACCAGTTTGCTGTAGCCAAGATGGTTTCTGGGGGCGTGTCCCTCGTCGACTCCTCCCAGGCAGGCAGACATGTCCAAAGTGGTTCAAGACAAGAAAGTTAATTCTCAATAGTCCAGGTATCAAATCCGCTCATTCTCAATCAGTTCATCTGGACAGTTTCTTTTTAGCAGAAACGTTTCACCCTCACTCCAGAGGGCTTCCTCAGTCAGAGTAGTCCAAAGCACACTGAAGTTAACCCACCAAGTAAGCAACTTATGTGGACCAACCAGTTTGCTGTAGCCAAGATGGTTTCTGGGGGCGTGTCCCTCGTCGACTCCTCCCAGGCAGGCAGACATGTCCAAAGTGGTTCAAGACAAGAAAGTTAATTCTCAATAGTCCAGGTATCAAATCCGCTCATTCTCAATCAGTTCATCTGGACAGTTTCTTTTTAGCAGAAACGTTTCACCCTCACTCCAGAGGGCTTCCTCAGTCAGAGTAGTCCAAAGCACACTGAAGTTAACCCACCAAGTAAGCAACTTATGTGGACCAACCAGTTTGCTGTAGCCAAGATGGTTTCTGGGGGCGTGTCCCTCGTCGACTCCTCCCAGGCAGGCAGACATGTCCAAAGTGGTTCAAGACAAGAAAGTTAATTCTCAATAGTCCAGGTATCAAATCCGCTCATTCTCAATCAGTTCATCTGGACAGTTTCTTTTTAGCAGAAACGTTTCACCCTCACTCCAGAGGGCTTCCTCAGTCAGAGTAGTCCAAAGCACACTGAAGTTAACCCACCAAGTAAGCAACTTATGTGGACCAACCAGTTTGCTGTAGCCAAGATGGTTTCTGGGGGCGTGTCCCTCGTCGACTCCTCCCAGGCAGGCAGACATGTCCAAAGTGGTTCAAGACAAGAAAGTTAATTCTCAATAGTCCAGGTATCAAATCCGCTCATTCTCAATCAGTTCATCTGGACAGTTTCTTTTTAGCAGAAACGTTTCACCCTCACTCCAGAGGGCTTCCTCAGTCAGAGTAGTCCAAAGCACACTGAAGTTAACCCACCAAGTAAGCAACTTATGTGGACCAACCAGTTTGCTGTAGCCAAGATGGTTTCTGGGGGCGTGTCCCTCGTCGACTCCTCCCAGGCAGGCAGACATGTCCAAAGTGGTTCAAGACAAGAAAGTTAATTCTCAATAGTCCAGGTATCAAATCCGCTCATTCTCAATCAGTTCATCTGGACAGTTTCTTTTTAGCAGAAACGTTTCACCCTCACTCCAGAGGGCTTCCTCAGTCAGAGTAGTCCAAAGCACACTGAAGTTAACCCACCAAGTAAGCAACTTATGTGGACCAACCAGTTTGCTGTAGCCAAGATGGTTTCTGGGGGCGTGTCCCTCGTCGACTCCTCCCAGGCAGGCAGACATGTCCAAAGTGGTTCAAGACAAGAAAGTTAATTCTCAATAGTCCAGGTATCAAATCCGCTCATTCTCAATCAGTTCATCTGGACAGTTTCTTTTTAGCAGAAACGTTTCACCCTCACTCCAGAGGGCTTCCTCAGTCAGAGTAGTCCAAAGCACACTGAAGTTAACCCACCAAGTAAGCAACTTATGTGGACCAACCAGTTTGCTGTAGCCAAGATGGTTTCTGGGGGCGTGTCCCTCGTCGACTCCTCCCAGGCAGGCAGACATGTCCAAAGTGGTTCAAGACAAGAAAGTTAATTCTCAATAGTCCAGGTATCAAATCCGCTCATTCTCAATCAGTTCATCTGGACAGTTTCTTTTTAGCAGAAACGTTTCACCCTCACTCCAGAGGGCTTCCTCAGTCAGAGTAGTCCAAAGCACACTGAAGTTAACCCACCAAGTAAGCAACTTATGTGGACCAACCAGTTTGCTGTAGCCAAGATGGTTTCTGGGGGCGTGTCCCTCGTCGACTCCTCCCAGGCAGGCAGACATGTCCAAAGTGGTTCAAGACAAGAAAGTTAATTCTCAATAGTCCAGGTATCAAATCCGCTCATTCTCAATCAGTTCATCTGGACAGTTTCTTTTTAGCAGAAACGTTTCACCCTCACTCCAGAGGGCTTCCTCAGTCAGAGTAGTCCAAAGCACACTGAAGTTAACCCACCAAGTAAGCAACTTATGTGGACCAACCAGTTTGCTGTAGCCAAGATGGTTTCTGGGGGCGTGTCCCTCGTCGACTCCTCCCAGGCAGGCAGACATGTCCAAAGTGGTTCAAGACAAGAAAGTTAATTCTCAATAGTCCAGGTATCAAATCCGCTCATTCTCAATCAGTTCATCTGGACAGTTTCTTTTTAGCAGAAACGTTTCACCCTCACTCCAGAGGGCTTCCTCAGTCAGAGTAGTCCAAAGCACACTGAAGTTAACCCACCAAGTAAGCAACTTATGTGGACCAACCAGTTTGCTGTAGCCAAGATGGTTTCTGGGGGCGTGTCCCTCGTCGACTCCTCCCAGGCAGGCAGACATGTCCAAAGTGGTTCAAGACAAGAAAGTTAATTCTCAATAGTCCAGGTATCAAATCCGCTCATTCTCAATCAGTTCATCTGGACAGTTTCTTTTTAGCAGAAACGTTTCACCCTCACTCCAGAGGGCTTCCTCAGTCAGAGTAGTCCAAAGCACACTGAAGTTAACCCACCAAGTAAGCAACTTATGTGGACCAACCAGTTTGCTGTAGCCAAGATGGTTTCTGGGGGCGTGTCCCTCGTCGACTCCTCCCAGGCAGGCAGACATGTCCAAAGTGGTTCAAGACAAGAAAGTTAATTCTCAATAGTCCAGGTATCAAATCCGCTCATTCTCAATCAGTTCATCTGGACAGTTTCTTTTTAGCAGAAACGTTTCACCCTCACTCCAGAGGGCTTCCTCAGTCAGAGTAGTCCAAAGCACACTGAAGTTAACCCACCAAGTAAGCAACTTATGTGGACCAACCAGTTTGCTGTAGCCAAGATGGTTTCTGGGGGCGTGTCCCTCGTCGACTCCTCCCAGGCAGGCAGACATGTCCAAAGTGGTTCAAGACAAGAAAGTTAATTCTCAATAGTCCAGGTATCAAATCCGCTCATTCTCAATCAGTTCATCTGGACAGTTTCTTTTTAGCAGAAACGTTTCACCCTCACTCCAGAGAATTAACTTTCTTGTCTTGAACCACTTTGGACATGTCTGCCTGCCTGGGAGGAGTCGACGAGGGACACGCCCCCAGAAACCATCTTGGCTACAGCAAACTGGTTGGTCCACATAAGTTGCTTACTTGGTGGGTTAACTTCAGTGTGCTTTGGACTACTCTGACTGAGGAAGCCCTCTGGAGTGAGGGTGAAACGTTTCTGCTAAAAAGAAACTGTCCAGATGAACTGATTGAGAATGAGCGGATTTGATACCTGGACTATTGAGAATTAACTTTCTTGTCTTGAACCACTTTGGACATGTCTGCCTGCCTGGGAGGAGTCGACGAGGGACACGCCCCCAGAAACCATCTTGGCTACAGCAAACTGGTTGGTCCACATAAGTTGCTTACTTGGTGGGTTAACTTCAGTGTGCTTTGGACTACTCTGACTGAGGAAGCCCTCTGGAGTGAGGGTGAAACGTTTCTGCTAAAAAGAAACTGTCCAGATGAACTGATTGAGAATGAGCGGATTTGATACCTGGACTATTGAGAATTAACTTTCTTGTCTTGAACCACTTTGGACATGTCTGCCTGCCTGGGAGGAGTCGACGAGGGACACGCCCCCAGAAACCATCTTGGCTACAGCAAACTGGTTGGTCCACATAAGTTGCTTACTTGGTGGGTTAACTTCAGTGTGCTTTGGACTACTCTGACTGAGGAAGCCCTCTGGAGTGAGGGTGAAACGTTTCTGCTAAAAAGAAACTGTCCAGATGAACTGATTGAGAATGAGCGGATTTGATACCTGGACTATTGAGAATTAACTTTCTTGTCTTGAACCACTTTGGACATGTCTGCCTGCCTGGGAGGAGTCGACGAGGGACACGCCCCCAGAAACCATCTTGGCTACAGCAAACTGGTTGGTCCACATAAGTTGCTTACTTGGTGGGTTAACTTCAGTGTGCTTTGGACTACTCTGACTGAGGAAGCCCTCTGGAGTGAGGGTGAAACGTTTCTGCTAAAAAGAAACTGTCCAGATGAACTGATTGAGAATGAGCGGATTTGATACCTGGACTATTGAGAATTAACTTTCTTATCTATGATAATAATTAGTACATTTCCATGATAAATGTAAGTTGTTCTTGTACAATTCATTGGGGGAGAATGCCGAAGCAATCACCCCTTCTAAAAATTAATTACCAGGTATCAGCCCACCGGAATGAGCTAATCCCCAGGTGAACCACGAGCGCAAAGTGGTTCACAAATTTACATGTGTACAGTAAAACAGTTGCAGCTGTGATACAACGTATAAAGTATTTTAAGACTTGTTGTACACTCCTGCCCTCCTAACTGACGGTTCACATACAACAGACAAGAAAACACTGGAGCTCACGCTCTTCACGTTTTTTGTTTCAACATAATAGTTTACACAAAGGTTCACTCATATTTTCACACTTTTTAGATATACTGTTAAACTTCATTTCCCTTACACATCCTAATTTACCACAATGCAATGCGGGATCGATGCATAAAACCTAACCCAAATGACTCACAAACTTCACCAATTCATTCCCCTAAAGCGGACCAGCAACACAACAGTGCTTAGATTAGATCAATCCGGACTGAACGGTAAAAGAAACTAGACGTAAATCCGAGATTTAGAGAAATTAATAAAAACTCAACTCTAAAGAGATTTTTTAAAAGCTAGCAGTGACGTCACTTCCTGTCTTCTCTCATACTGCATTAGTGCTGATGCTGCCACCTACTGTTCAGAGATGTGATTCTTTATTGTCGTTCGCACCACATGTGGTGTGCGTGGTGGAACGAAATTATGTACACAGGGTCCCAGTTACATCCAACAATAAAATGGAAAAGAAAAACAGTAATAAGATCTAAGATATGAACTAAGAAATACATCAACTAAAAATATACACTAAGCACTAGTAGCATAAAAACAATGAACACAATACGCCGCACAGCAGCACAAACATGATGAGTCTGTGTGAGCAGATGAGCACGAATGAACACAGCAACATGAAACAGATCAGCAGCAACATGAAACAGATCAGCAGCAACATGAAACAGATCAGCAACTACATGAAACACATCAGCAGCAACATGAAACAGATCAGCAGCAACATGAAACAGATCAGCAGCAACATGATGTGATTCTTCACAGTGATTATCATGATTAGATATTTATGAGTCTAACAGCCTCTGTTTCTCTTTCTCAGTCTAGTGGTTCTACACTTAATGCTCCTCAACCTCCTTCCTGAGGGGTGCAGGGCAAAGAGTGTGTGTGCTAGTTGAGTGAGGTCCTTCATGATGCAAGTGACCCTCTTCCTGCATCTGGAGGTGTAGAATCTCTCCAGCTGATCCCCAGGTGAACCACGATCGCAAAGTGGTTTACAATTTACATGTACATGTGTACAGTAATTGTACACACCATCTGTGATGATAGAGAGGCTGACACAAACATCTTCTGTGCAGCCTTCACCACTCTCTGCAAAGCTTTTCTTTCTGCAGCTGTGCAGCCTCGATGCCATATGTTGATGCTGGAGCACAGGATGCTCTCCACTGCACATATAAGGAGGTGAGGACTGTAGAAGGAGGTGAGGACTGTAGAAGGAGGTGAGGACTGTAGAAGGAGGTGAGGACTGTAGAAGGAGGTGAGGACTGAGCTTCCCAGACCAGCTCGTCTCAGCCGCCTGAGGAAGTGGAGTCTCCGATGAGCTTTCTTCAGGCTGGTGTTGTTGCCCCAGCTGAGGTTGTTATTCAGGTGCACACCCAAGTACTTGTAGCTGGAGACAACTTCCACCTCAGATCCTCTTATATTCAGGGGGTGTTTGTTCCTTCTGAAGTCCGTCACCTTCGTCTTCTTCACATTGATGTGAAGGTTATTCTCTCTGCACCAGTTCTCCAGGTGTTCCACCTCCTGCCTGTAGCTGGACTCATCATTGTTTGTGATGCGTCCCACCACCACTGTATCATCTGCAAACTTTACAATGTGACAGCCTGGATGGATCGGTGTGCAGTCATGTGAGCAGAGTGAACAGGAGAGGGCTCAGAACACGTGCAAATGGAGGAACTTAGTCCTAGTGTGAGTAGTTTGTCCATCAGGGTTTGGGGGATCATGGTGTTGAAGTCAGATGTGAAGTCCACAAAGAGCATGCGGACCTATCCTTCTGCTCCAGGTGGGTGAGAGCAGTGTGGACCACAGAGGAGATGGCGTCCTCTGTCAATCGGTTCTCACAGCATGTGAACTGATGAGGGTCCTTGTTGATGCTGATGGTTGTTTTGATGTGGGTCATGACCAGTTTTTTGAAGCATTTAGCGACTATCAGGGTGAGGGCCACTGGCTGGTAGTCATTCAGACCAGTCACTGTAGAGCTCTTTGGGACTGGGATGATGGTGGCAGTCTTCAGGCAGATGGGAACTGTTGCCAGGATCACAGAGCTGGTCGGCACATTCTTTCAGCACCTTCCAGAGGATGTTGTCTGGGCCGGTTGCTTTGTGAGGGTTAATCCTCCTGAAAGAAGTAAATACAACATGTATCTGAAACTAAACACGGCTGTTACTCCACATCCAACGTGAACTCAGCAGAGGAGACTTCAGATGGACCAAAAACTAACAGAAGGTCAGACTAACTACAGATGTTGTTCAAGTCCAGATGTATCTTTCCGACAACATTTGGAAATTCAGAGGATTCAGAAACTCACTTATCCACACCTGTACAGCCTTGAAATGAAATGTTAATGTTGTCCCTCCTTTTCTGTACCGTGTGGAAGAGTTTTCTCCACAACAGAAGAGATGAAATCACCAACAACCTTCAGTTTCTCAGTACTGTACAAATGTGTTTACTCTGTACTGTCTCCTCAACAAGTACACACACTTGAATGTCAACTTTGACCTCTCAAAGCTATTTTAAACAAGTGTTACGTTCTATAGAAAAATCACTGCAGACATGTTCTGTTAGTATTTTACCTCGTTTCACAATGTCGCTTGTTTTTATTTCATTTTATATAACTAATTTTGTTTACTTTTCACTTTATATACTTTCTAGGACTGTTTATCATCGTGTGCACCTCATCTGAGGTGTTTTTGTTTAAAACAGGTCTCTCTTCAAAATGAGTTCTTGTGACTCAGTGAGACTAACCTGTATAAATAAAGGTTGAATGAATGAATGTCTTAAATTATTTTTTTACACTACTTTCATTCATTCAACCTTTATTTAGACAGGTTAGTCCCATTGAGCCTTGAGGACTAATTCACAAGAGAGACCTGATTTTTTTAACAAAGAGAGATGACAAGAGTGGTCGACAAGGACAATCATAAAAGATGCATACAAGATGAGTTTCACTTCATTTTCACTACTTGGCAAAACAAGATTCTTATAAAATGTGTTTTTACACACTGTGTCACTCGGCTGGAGCTGCCCAGTTCCTGATCCATCCATCCGTTGTCCATTATCTTTTACCCGCTTCTTCCATTTTGGGTCACAGGGGTCGCCGGTGCCCATGTCCAGCAATCAGAGAACTGTTGCAGTTGGTCGAGTTGTTTAAATGAATAAATATGGTTATGAAATAAGTAACAAAACAAAGTCATGTTTCAACACATAGTTGCATGAGTTCAGTCTGGAGTAATTGTATGTGTATCACTAAGATGATCACACATGGGCAAAAAAGTTTCCGAATTGATAATTTAAAGTGGATTACTTAGATTAAGTGTCGTCAAAGTACACAGAGCAATGGCATGATTGTTCATTTCTGTTGCATTAGTTCAGCTGTATTGTACACTAGACCACTACCTCATTATAATCCAGAGTTTGGAATGAAGTCAATATTTTTGATGTCCTGATTCTTCATAGCACTTGTAATGTTTTCTTGTTTGTATGTTTACCAGACACATACGTGTATTTGGATTATGTACTAAATTTGGTAGCGCCGGTGTAAACCTTAAAAATGATTTATGATTCAATACTGCCTGGTGAGTATTACTTCAGTAAGAATGTTATTTGACAGATAAAGGGGGGTGCACTGGTCCTGGAGATACTGCAATACCAGGTTGATGCATGGAGTGGACGGAGGAAGCCCCTATTCCATCTCCCTGTTCCAAAAATCAATTTAATATATGGTCCCCGCCGGGTAGGGGACGTATCAGATATTAAACTGATAAGAACATATTTTTTTATTTTTTTATAAAATTTTATAGGTACAAAAACATTCCATCATACATTTTCATACATTTTCTTACTTTAAGACTTCAGAGTCAAAACACAATAAGTATGTAATCAGTACATCAACCCAAAGGTTCAGTATTATACATTCCAAATACAGCTTCACATCCTTTAGAATACTTGATATACAATTTTGGGCACCTTCTCCAAATTGTGCAGAAGTAAGCCCAGATCATTATCAACAGTTTTTGGCTTCTTCCCTCCCAACATCTCATGACCACCGTTCCCAGCTCAATGTGGATCCCCACCCTGATGCTCCTTCTCTACAAGCTCTACAGAGAGTGGTGAAGGCTGCACAGAAGTCTGTTGGAGTCAGTCTCCCCACCATCACAGACATTTACACCTCCAGATGCAGGAAAAGAGCCACCTGCATCATGAAAGACCTCACTCACCCAGCACACTCACTCTTTGCCCCACTCCCCTCAGGACGGAGGTTGAGGAGCATCAAATGTAGAACCACTAGACTGAGGAACAGCTTCTACCCTGAGGCTGTTAGACTCATGAATAAATAAATAATAAGAATAAACACTGCAAAATATCACATCATGCTGATGCTGATCTGTTTTCTTGTTGCTGTGTTCATCTGTGACCATCTGCTCATACAGACTCATGTTCGTGCTGCTGTTTATAATGATGTTTTTCTACTACATTAGGGCTTAGTGTATTACTAGTTGATGTTTTTCTTAGTTAATCCTAGATGTTATTACTGTTTTTCTTTTTCTCTTGCATTTGTTGTTGGATGTAACTGGGACCCTGTGTACATAATCTCGTTTTCATCACATGTACCACATGCGGTGCAAATGACAATAAAGACTCTCTGACTCTGACTCTTCCCACCTGCCTCTCCCGGAGAGTCAGGCCGCTGCTGCTTTAACCTTGCCACGTGTAGCACCGACTCCTCCCTCCGAATGGGCACAGAGGCGATGCTTCTTTGTGGCTGTGTCCCAGACTTGCCGCCTGCAGCTTCAACTTCACGGACTGTTGCCGCAGCCAAAAAATGGAAGGGGGAGAAGGAAGAGGAGAAGGTGGAAAGGTTAAGAAGACGGCAGGGCAGAGTCAGAGTAAGCAGCACCGCCCACAAAGCTATCGAAAAGAGTGGGAGAGTCAATTTGTGTGGGTGAGACCTGTTGCTGGCTCGGAGAGCAAAGCTTTCTGCCGGTGCTGCAACACAGAGCTGGTGACCAAAATA
>JBBPBX010045604.1:4723-26953 GCA_038048925.1 Garcialebias charrua | reverse complement strand
TTTCCTTGGAAGTCTTGTCTTTCGCTTTCCTTTCTCCGGAGGCATGTCCGAGATAAGGCGAGCGAGTCCTTCCAGAATTCTTTTTCTTTTAATTTGTTTAGACGTCTCCTCCGTCGTGTCGCTTTCGCTGGCTAGCCCGCTACGAATTAGCAGGGGTAGCGGTTGTGACGCAGTTAGCGCCGTCGAGCGAAGCAGTCTGTGGAGAGAGGAGAAGAAAATACTTCGGGGTTAAGAGAAAATGTGCCGGACTAGCTTTCGCTAGTCCAGCAGTACGCAGGAATAATTCTCTGTGCGCTCTGTGTAGGGAGCAAGCTCACCTCTGGTTGAGCGATGAAGCAACAGAGAAGTCCCGCGAAGAGAGGTAGTTCAGGTTTAAGCGAGGTGAAGGGCAAAAAAGAGAAAGATGGATGGGCGTCAGTCGCTTAAATACCCAGAGGGCGGGGCCTCTGGCGCGACGTTGACGCCCTAGCCGTAAAGGCGTGATTGTATTCCTTCAGGTAATCGCGCGGGGGTGCAATTCCCATAGCAAGTATGTTGCACCGAGTGACTGACTGATAAGGGAACTTTATTCCTTCTTTATTTGAAGCTATAAAATGGGAAGCCAATTCAAGAAGCCAATATGCCTTCAGTTGTTACTGATTCCTTTTCTTACATCTTAGATCTTATTACTGTTTTTATTTTACATTTTATACTTTTGTTTGATGTAACTGGGACCTTGTGTACACAATTTCGTTCCACCACATGTACCACATGTGCTGCGTATGACAAATAAAGAACCTTAAACCTTCTGGTAAACCGATGTGACTATATGTTCATTTTATATTAAGTTATCATCTAGCTTGAAAAGAACGTTTATATTTTTATCACCAGTCTTTGCTTTTCTGACATGTATCTAATAAACCAGTGGACAAAATTCAATATAAATCACAAAACAATAATTGAATGGACATTAAAGATGAGCCGCCAGAGCAAAATGACAGAAGCAAATGTAAGACTTGCTCTAACTCCGTCAGTTTTACTGATATTGAGCTAAAGCTTTTGTGTTGTAGTAGCTGAGTAGAGTACATTAAACCAGAAAATTATTTTTTACAGACATTAATTAAATGTAAATTCCTTGGCTTTGTCAGTGCAGCTAATACCCCTTTGTTCAAAGTGTGCTGATAAATCCCAGTTTCAAGGCCAGATTGTACTACCCTCAAATAACTAAAATAATTTGACCAAATACAAATAAACAAGTAAAAATAACCTTAGTGGCACTGTTTGAATGTTTATTCCTGACGAACAAACCTAAACATTTTCCTCATTTATGAATACTGAATAAAATAGCCTGCAGATTGTATAGCCATCATGATGTAAAACGCTACAACTTGCTTGCATTGGTACTCTTACTAAAAAACATTATATATTGTATTATTATTTATATTATTATTATTATATAAAGTAGTGTGTAGTGCAAATACACACTGTTGCATATCTTGGTTTATGTCCCACAGACTCAGCGTGTGTGAGAGGGATGGGACGTATTTGTGTCATGTCCTTGGTCTTTTTACCACTCCAGTGTCCCACAAGGTGTGCCTCTGTGCCATCTGGCACCAGTTTAATAACAGTTAATGCCTGCCAGGTTAACCCGATCCTGTCAATGAGCGCAGCGGCTGTCACTAAAATTACAATAGTGACAAAAACTTTTCTGAAACAGACAAAAAAATAGACTACATCAATCAGGAGAGTTATTTTTAATAGATTATATTTTATTGAAACACATTTGAACAAGCAGTTTTTTTTTAAAGCAAAATGTAGCCACAAACTTTTTTAAATATTATTACTTATTATGTTATTATGGTTTTAACTATTACCAATGTTTCTTAGATCAAATTCAATGGTTTCAAGCATTTTTCAAACCTCACTAATGCCCAAAGTGAGTACTTGGTCCTCTTTGCAGATGTGTTGTACAGAATATACAGTCACAAGTAGCTTATAGCACCTTTAAACTTTGTCCAGATGCTTTACAAAATATTCTCATCCACACACTCATATTTCACTTTAGTAAAAGTGCAAGCATTGAAGCATTTTTTACAATTATCCAGTTTTTGTCGCGTGTTCTATGCATATTCACACTGGGCAACTACAAAACATGCAATTATACATCAAAATGTAAGGCTTGATTTGAAATAGTGTGCTCCGAATGAGAATAGCAGCAGATTGTTGGACGTAGACTAAACTTAAAAAATAACTTAGAAATATTTACTTGAATACAACTATGGGATTTTTGTGAAACAGTACGAAAACCCAGCCCTCCTTTATGAGAAGCAACATCATTTAAAGTTTAATTGGTTCAATAAAAGCTTGACTTTATGTGATTGAACTAGACATTTCAAACTACCATTCCGTTGCAGTTTCCTGATATGCTTTATTGCAAATACGTGTATTTGACTGGCATAAACATGGGATTAACCTGTATAAATAAAGGTTGAATGAATGAATAAACACACATGCATGGTCATACATACAAAGAAGTAGCTTTGTTGGTTTGTCTTGTGTCACTGCTTTGACACTTTCTGCTCATTCCCTGTCCCTCTTTAGTTTTTACCTCTGCATTCCTTTCAACAGTGAACCTGATTCCCTTTCCGCTTCATGACTTCATGAGTGCTACAGCAAGGCATCATAGATTTTCTTTTATTGCGTCCCAGATTTGCGATTAGGTAATAGAGCTCGCCTTTAATGAGGAATAAACCTGACCACTTTGGTATCCTGGGAATCCAGTGCATCATCACATTCTGGTCTGATAACGCTGGAACTGCCTGATTCCTATCAACCGATGAATATCACAGCTGTCTTTGCACAAGTGTTCATGTGGGGGCGTATTTGGGTGTGGGGGGATTGAGATGTGTTGTCTCCTCATACCATAAGAGGCTTCTCTGGACCAGCGTTCCATAATTCTCGTCCTGTGAATCTTAACCGCCTGAAAAGGAGGGAAGGGGGGTTGTTGTAACTTTCACTCACTTGGATTCACACACAAACACACAGTGGACCTTAATTCACCCTCTGTGTCAGACAGCAAGTTTTCCGGAAGGAATTCCAAGCATCCCTGGAACTGTCTTCCTGATTCCTGCAGGATTAGCGTAAGACTTATCTTGTCTAGATCCTCAGCCGAGAAACACGCTCACATGGACACACCGGCCAACGAATCCAGATATCCACTTTGACAAAAGCTGATTTTATATTGTGACTGAGCAGCTGGGAATGTTGCTGTAATCCTGGCCGTGCTGAAGCACGAGGGCTGAATTTCACTGATGAAGAGGAGGCAGGACACCCACACAATGTGGGGCTGAGATAGGAAGGGGAAAGTGTCTCATTTTCAACTTTAATATGTGTTTTGGAGAGACGTTTGATTCAGCTGCACAGGCTGTCGGTGTACTTTTTCCACTGTGAGGGTTAAAAGTGAGGGTCAGCTCTCTGCTGTGTTTAAACAACACAAACTAAGCTGGTAACCACACAAACAGCAGAGGTTCTCCTTTGATAGGGGTAGGAGGTTCATTACACGGCCAAAAGAAGGTGGACACACAAACCTTCAAACATGGCTGCAGTAGCTGCTGATCATTCCAAAGATTTTTTTTTTTTAATAATCAGATCCCAATTATTACAAATGTGAATTTGTGCAGTTGTTTTGCTTAAGAGGTCAAAAAAGTGTATCTGCCCAAGGGTTTCAAATTATTGAAGATGTGTATTTTTTTTAGATCCACGTGATTTTAGTAAATGAAAGAGGATTAATGAGTTTTCTTAATCACAAATTGTGATCATTATCACAAAATCTCAGCTTAATTCAACATATGTTGGTTCTGAGGGTCCCTTTTCCGTATAGGAGCGTACAAATTTTTATACTTCACTCTTCATCCCACAGTTTGAGATGATGTCTCACTTTATGCTCAGCTCTATTTTTAAAAGTCTACAAAGCAGGGCACATGCTTTGTTATGATATTCAGTAGCTTGTGAAGAAAATAGGGAATGTTTCATCATGTGTTAGATGCTCATGTGGGTCATGTGCAGATTAACCTGTCACTTATTGTCACTTTGGTGCTTATCTACACCCATCAGGTCAAATTTAGAGAAACCACAACGTCATCGCTTCATTTGTGAGAATTTCTGGAAGCTGGTAGCAGCTGCGATCAGTGCTGATTACAATAAATTAAATCAGTTTTCTTTTCATCAACAAGCTAAAGTTTGTTAAAACATTAATTTTAGGAGCTCCTATCTTCATCTTTACCAGAAGTCTCATTAAAGTGAGAATATTTTCAAAGAGTGCTCCTCATCTCCCAAATACAGTACAACTATAATTCCCCAAAAGATGGGACATTGTGTTAATTGTAAACATAAACAGAATGCAATATTTTTCACATGTCCATGTTTTAGTTATAGTAGTAGAACATAGTAAATATGTCAATTGTTTAAACTAAGACATTGCATCATTAAAAACATAATATATATATGTATAACATTATTTTAAATTTGATGGCAGTAACACATAAAAAAAAAATTTGTCAAGTTAAATCAGGTCCAGTTGACCGGACTTAACTTTGTCCTGACCTTTGGTTTTATGTTGAGGGATGTTGGTTGAATATTTAGATCAGATCAATTCAGTTTATATAGCACCAAGTCACAACAGAAGTTGTCTCAGGGCACTGAACAGAAACATTCATATATAAAAATAATAATTTAACATTATTTATCTGAGGAGCAGACTGCTTTGAGTTTAACTCCGTCACAGAACTCTCATCTTGAGCAAGCATGAAGGTGACAGTGGAAAGGAAAAACTCCCTCGTGAGGAAGAAACATTTAGCAGAACCGGGCTCAGGACAAGCGGCCATCTGCTTCAACCAGCTGGGTTTGAGAGGAACAGATTCACAATGGCAAATCAAGAATCGGATGTTAAGATAGAAATAATAGCAAATGAAAATATTCAATTTTAGCAAATCATTTAAGGAGATTAGGTAAATTTATTCTCCAGTAGTCTAAGCCTATAGCAGCATAATAAGCTAACCCTAACTATAGGATTTATCAAAATGAAAAGTCTTGAGCCCAGTCTTAAAACTGGACAATGTGTCAGCTTCACAGACAGAAACTGGAAGTTGATAACTGAAAGACCTTCCTCCCATTCTGCTCTTGGAAACTCTGTGAACTGAACACCAACCAGAAACATCTTCTATGGTCAAAGCTCATTTAAAATGGACTGAGGCAAACCATTCTGCAGTCAGACAAATCAAATTGTAAAATTATTTTTGGAAATCACATTTTCCATATTAAAGAGTAGAGGAGCCATCAAGCCTGTTCATTTCACAAGCTTGCCTCTCTGATGGTATGGGGGTGTATTGGCTTCTATTGCATTGGCAGCTTACACACCTGGAAAGGAACTATCAATGATGAAAAGTATACAAGATTTTAGATCAACATACTGCGTATGCTCCCATCAAGACATCTTTTTCAGGGAAGGCCTGAATATTTCAGCAAGACAATACTAGGGGATTTTTAAATGAATTCTGTTATTACATTTTACACAGTGTCTTAACTTTTTTGGAATTATGTTTGTAGTTTACACATTTTGAGGCTTCATTCCAAGGAACTTGAAGTGTAATCTGGCTGTTTCTAAGACATTTACCTACCAGTATTTTGTTTTTATTTCATAAAATCAATGTGCATTTATTGTGTTTTTATTATTTTCCTCCTGTTGCTGATGTGTAATATTTTACTGTGAACAGTTTGAACATAATCTGAAATAGTTTACACTCATCCCTAATTCCCACTTGCTTATTCACTCAGAATCGAGATCTAGCACTCTGTAGTGGACTGCGGGTGAGCGAGTGCTTTGGAGTGTGCAGTCAGTGGAGTGCTGTGCCCATGAAAGACTCTTCCACTCCCACTCAGTAGGAAGAGGAGAGTGGGCTGCTGTGGAATTGAGAACCCTCGTCCGCCCTTCACTACAGTTGGTGAGAGCCATGGGGTCCGTGCTAAGTGCTGCCGGGCACTATTACTGTGAAAAGGACTCCTCTCTAGGGTGTCCTTTCAAGTGTCTGCTTAACGGGACACTACTGAGAGCCCCGGCCTGTTTGTGTGATTGAGTGTGTGTCTGCGTGTGTGGGCCAGTGCACTTGCTTGTATAATGTGTTGCTGGGAAGGTTTGTGTGGTTGAAACCAGATCAGGTATGTGACAGCCACTGCTGGAGTGTGCATTTATAGAGCGTCCAGTGTGTGCCAGGGCACGGTATTAATAGTAGGCGGTGTGTTTGTACACGACACTAATATCTGTGCGGCTGATATTAGCGGATTAGTTTCCATCACACTGTGTGGCGTAGAAGCGCCTGATTCAGCAGGTGTCTCCCTGTGAACGTCCTCAGTGTTCTCAGGCTCCACAGAGAGCATCTGAGGAGGGTCTGCCTTGTGATGTGGCCTGATTGCCAACCTGCTGACAAAGTGGGGATGTTCACACTTTCACTCATAAATGTGAACACAAGAGGGTATTATTATTTGGTAAACTTCGGAGCACCAAAGGATCAAGTGAGCCAGCCAAATACTTACATATCTAGTTAGTCAATGGTACTTAAAGAGATCTTTTAAAGTGGGGTTCTATAGAAAGGCTATGAACAATTAATATCTTACCTGTTGTAGATGGTAGGGATGGGCAGTGATTTAGAAAAAAATTGAATTGATGTGACGGTTACGGCTGCCCCCCTTTTTTTTTGTTGCTCTAGAACCTGGTAGTGATGCGCAAACTGGATATCTTATAGCTCTGTCCAGTCAAAATGCTTTTTTGACACATCTGATGCCAGACCCCCTCCAAAGAAAGTAAATAAATAAACAAACAAACAAATAAATAGTCCCAAGCATCTGTTTGCACCATTATAGTTTGAAAGGAAAATGTAAGTGGAAACTCTGGTCGTGGGTGAGTTCAGGTTTGAATATTCAAAGAAAAAAATCGAACAATTTAGAATTTTACTTGGACGACTGTGGCTGAGTGGTTAGAGCAGTCATCCTCCAATGCAAGAGTTGGGGGTTTGATTCCACCAGCAGTCGCATGCATAAGTTTCCCTGGGCAAGACACTGAACCATTCATTGCCTCAGATGTGTGTCCCATTGGTGTATGAATGTGACAAAGCACATATTATTATTTGTATAGATCTAGTAGAGTGCTGTATGAATGGGTAAATGAGGACACAGATTGTAGTGTAAAGTGATTTGAGTTTTGATAAGATAGAAAAGTGCTATATAAATGCAGTCCATTTTACTAACCTTTGGATTGGAGTCATCAATGTTTATATAGAAATCGTCTGTGCAAATAGGGACAGCAGCACTTCTAGTGCAGTTTAGAGCACTTCCTGTAGAATATTTCTGCTGAAATAATCATGTACAGTAAATCTGGAACTGATGGGAATCTGAAGATTCTTAAATGGTGTTTGCATGAATGGATTCCATGAATTTGGGTTGTTTTGTGACTGCAGCATTTCACTGTGGGCTTGGCCATGTTGAAAGTCACCTTTAGCTTGTCAATTTAGTCAGAATTACGGTAAACTCTGTTTTTTTTTCTGATGGCTTTCAAAAAGCTTTATTTTCCAGGGAAGATGTTAGTTGTTTATAACCTTTCCACAGACGCCAACTTCAAAACATCTGTAGTGTTTTTAAGTGATCAAATTTATTAGAACAATCAAGTCAAAGAGATGATTCAAACACATTTACACTTTGAACAACAACAAAACATACTTATATTTTCATTCTTTCAGTAAAGTAAATAAATTAAAAATAAACGTTGGAAAAGTACCGTAATGTTGCAAATAAAAACAAAACTTTCCCCATCTTGTCTTTTTATCATTAATGTGAACCTCTGGGGTCTTGTGGCAAAGCTTTGCCACTCCGCTGTGAGAGCTCTTGTTGTGTATCATCTGCGCTGGCTGGCAACATGTCTCCATGAAAGCTTTAAAGTGGCAGAGATTCAACTGCGGCTGGTTTGTGGAGTAGAAGTTAATGGAGGGGGGAAAGGGATCTTGGAGTAAAGTAGACAAAGCTGATTAAGAGAGTCTTAAGTTTCTCAATGGGTAAAACCCAATGAAGGGTTTGAATCCTGCTGAATGTGTTTATGATGGAAGTATCTTTGCAAATAATTTGAATAAAAATTGCCAGATGGTGCGCCAGTGTTTGCACATTCAAACCTGCAATCACTCAAAATCCAAAATTGGGCACTGTATAAGTAAAGATTAAAATAAAGACAAATATTAAGTGAAAGTCATTTGGACCAACTTCTTGTTTCTTGGCTACAAACATTCTTCAATGCAATGCTAACCCCTCCATCAGACAAAACTGTGGTTTACAGGAATAAAATTCGTAAATTTCATCAGTTTGTTTTTACAATTTGTAAAGTCTCACTGACTTATTATCTCTCATTGCCTTGAAATTTCTGCCGGCAATCATGTAATGCCTATATCTGTGTGCGACTTGTTTGTCTGCCTGTCTGTCTATTGGCAACATATCTCATGAGCCACTAGGTGATATGCAGTGTAAACTGCAGAAAGTAATCATTGAATGTACATCTATAGTTGATTGGTTTTTAAAGTAAATCATTCAAGATGGCTGCCACAGCCATGCAACCTGCGCAAACACAAAAAATAGATGCAATGCGGACAGTTTTACAAATATTGAGCCAAAACTTGGTGTGGTAGAAGCTGAGAGAACATATAGTTTGAGCACTAAAAGATTGCTCAAGATCTTTATTTAAAAATTTGACAGGCAAAACAGCAGACAAGTCCTTTAAAAAAATTTAAAAAAATTAATAAATAGGGCAGCACGGTGGTGCAGTTGGTAGAGCTGCTGCCTCTCAGTGAGAAGGTCGCTGGTTCAAACCCCGGCCAGGGGCCTTTCTGGGTGGAGTTTGCGTGTTCTCTCTGTGCATGCGTGAGTTTTCTCCTGGTACTCCCGTTTCTCCCACAGACCAAAATGTTAGGCTGACTGGTAACTCTAAGGGTGCTACACCAGCCCAGCTGTTTAGTCCACTTTAATCGAACTCTAGTCAATTTGCCTAGAAAGTCCGGTTCGTTTGAGGAGGTGTGAATGTGCAATCGAACTCTGATGCGAACCAAAAAAAGCGAACTCTGGTCCACCTAAATACCTACTGTAGGTCTCGGTCCGATTGAAGTGATCTCTAGTGCGGTGCAAATGCAGTGTGATTGCAAGTGGACAGGAGACCGCTCCAAAATCAGGAAGTGGACTACAGTGCAGGGCAAATAAACACACATTTCTCTTGCCTCATACGGAGACGTCAGCCGCCTTGTGTGAAAAACCACATTCTCCATGGTCTTCTGCCTCATCTTCCACTCATGCTGAGTCCATTGTTGAAAAATGACAAAACAGAACTCCTAACTTTTTGTTTTGATTTCCAGAAGAAGTAGAAGTGTCTTCTTCAGAGGTTTTTGTGTTGTTTCCTTCAATAGTTGTAGCTGCAGTGCCACCACCAGCCAAGGGCGTAGATTTCTTCTCATTATTGGGGGGGACCATAAACAGGGACATTTTTTAAGAGCAATTTTGGGGGGGTCGGCAAAGTTACAGTGAAATGTAATGCAAAATGTACAGAGGGAAGTTTATCCAAACTGCATGCATATACTATGCAGAATAATCAGCAATAATATTGATTTAAATGGCATGTATTTAGTAGTCTTAATACTACTATTAATCAGTACAATAGTGACACTCATTACTCTTATAAAAAATTTAATGTGTTCAATCTTTGCCACTTGTCAAAATGACAAGTGGCAAAATGAGAATTTTGCAAAATAGGTCCCCTCTAAATATTGTTTAAATTTCAGTTTGGCTTGTATTCATAGATTGCTGTGGTCAGTGTCACTGATAATCTGGTACCACACCTTCCCAAAAATCTTAAAGCTTAAAAAGAAAACAGTTTTCAAGGAGAAGAAATACTTTAATAGCCTGGCCCTCGCCATTCCTACGCAGCTCCGCTCAATTCTCATTTCCCTTCACTGCTGGGTCTGGGACTTGTCCCATAGACAAGGATATCTCCGGTAGATTTTTGACCGGACCAATCAGAGAACAGAAGGCGGAGTTTTGAACGACGTCGACTGACGTCGTCATTCAAAATGGCTGCCGCCACGAAGGAATTTTCAATAAAACAAGGTAAAAAACTATTATTTCTCTGCTGATAAAAAATGTATTTCTTAGCTAACGTTATATCAGAAGTGTTCCTGAGCAATCAGAGAGCAGAAGGCGGAGTTTTGAACGACGTCGACTGACGTCGTCATTCAAAATGGCTGCCGCCACGAAGGAATTTTCAATAAAACAAGGTAAACTATTATTTCTCTGCTGATAAAAAATATATTTCACCGCTGACGTTATATCAGAAGTGTTCCTGAGCTTAACAGTTCCTAAATCAATTCACGAAATGGTCAAATCTGCTGGATTTAAATAGTTTCGGTTTGACATTTTCCAAACAGCCTCGGGTGCGCTACGAAAATAAATGATAAAAAATCGAATTTTATCTCAAATGTTTCATCTAGGCCAACAGTCAGTAAATTAGAGACATATAATTACACACTGGTAGCAGAAAAAATATCCACCGAGTGGTTTCTGAGCTTTTTATCTGAATAGCCTGGACCTCGCCAGGCTAAACTAACAAAACTCCGCCTTCTGTTCTCTGATTGGTCCATTCAAAAATCTAACGGAGAAATCGCTGTCTATGGGAGAGATGCCAGACCCTAGTACAAAGCGAAGTGAAGGACATGGGTCTGGTATCAACCAGGCTAATACTTTAATGCAGGGGTCACCAAACTTTTTGAGACTGAGAGCTACTTCAGTGGGACCAAGAGGCACAAAGGTCCACTTGTTCGTTCCAAACAAATTTGCATGGTTCAACTTTAATTATAGTATTAATAATAATACATTTACATACATGTGAATATATGACTGCCTGATCACATCTGATCTGGTCTGTATTATTAAAGACTCCACACAATGATTTAGCTTGGTAAATATGATCAATTATTATTGATAATTACCAGTAGTGATTAGAACTCTCAATCAAGAACTTGAGTCCTCAGTTTGAATAATTTTTTGGCTCTTCTGTGCAAATGTAAATTGTTCTTAGCTTTGACTGGGAGTGTGGATGGTTGTTTGTCTCTTTGTCTGTCTCTGTGATGGACTGGAGACGTGTCCTGGGTGTCTCTGGTGACCTGTCCTGGGTGTCCCTGCCTTCACACAAAAGCAGCTGAGATTGGTTCCAGTCCTAAACAAGGGGGCATAATGGATTACTTATTAACTGATATTTAAACATAAAACACTATTTCTTTTATGTTAAACTCAATCTGTAACATTTGAAATTCATTGTATTTTATAAATATTTTATTAACTGTTTTGTAGAAATGAACACGTTTGTAACATTCATTCAAAATATGCCTTTTACTATTAACAAATCTGTAGCATTTTTTAAGAACCTATTAAGAATAAAATCTTCCAGTTGCAGATACAAAATATCAATAATGTAATATAATAAACAGTGACATTTTTTATTAATCATGTGACATAAGTATTGATCCTCAACATTTTTTATAATAATTTATTTATAAAGCCCTTTAAAACAACCACAGCTGCAACAAAGTGCTACACATATAAAATCATTTTAACTAATCATCACATCTTCTCTACTCTTTTTAAATTAATTATCTTTCACATATTTTATCATTACTTCTTTCAAGAGCTCCACACCTGAAAATATGATGAATGTGAATCCATCCTGCTCAAAGCTGCGCTGACATTCTTCTGTCTGTTGCAGAGCCACCAGGGAGCTAGTTAGCATTGAAGCTAGCGTGTTAGCTGATGAAGTGTCGCTCCTCGTTGCGTTTTGCTGTTGCTACAGCCACTAATGAGACACAGACACACTTGTCTTTCAACACTGTAAAAGACCTTTTCCTCCCAGTCACTGTCACCAATGTTTTAAGTAGCTACTTACTGGAAGTTAATAGTTTGTGCTGCAGCTCACTCCCACCCAGCGGCTCCGCGCCGAGCCTGTGACTCCGGTGCTTTTGTTGTTCCTTGGACTAAACCATTTGCCAACAGAGAAGGGGGGGGCAAATTTTCCTTTTTTTCTTAGAATAATGGCGGATTTCTCTCTTTTTTTGCCTTTTTATATTTATATTGTTTAAAGACACTGTTTCCTTTATTGAATTATTGGGGGGGACAGATCTATATTTTCCCAAGATTGGGGGGGGGGTCCCGACTAGGGATGGGAATCGATTGACTCAGTGCAGTGTGAATGAGAACTGCACCAGCTGAAAATGTAAACAAATGTTCAGAATTTTTGTCCCCAAACAAACCGAGTCTACCGGACTACCAGGTGTGAAAACACTACCTAAATTGTCTCTAGGTGTGAGTGAGAGAGTGAATGGTTGTTTGTCTCGTTTGTCTCTATGTGTCCCTGTGTGTCCCCAGCCCCTTGCACACTGATGGCTGGACATAGACACCAGTGACCTCAGTGACCCCAAAATAAAGGATGAAGCAGGTAAAGATAATGGATGGATGGAAATAAATAAACAAATAAAATCTAGTTTAAGGTTTGCATAATGCTAGGGATACACTACTCTCATTTCCCATTTTACTTTGACCACAACAGGTATTTCACATTTATCTGGACTACATTTCAGCTGACAGTGCTCCGTTATTAAAGCTGCCATGTTCTCCTTCCAACTCTTAATCCAGGATGTTTATTTTGTGTTATGTGACGAGTGTTGAGGAGGGACAAGAAGTTACTCTTTAAGAGCAGAGTGTGACTGAAGCATACGGAACATTATCAAGAGTCTGAAGAGTTTAATCCAGGTACAGCAGATTGTTGGGTGAGTGGATCATGTTTCTGTGCTGTGCTGTGAAATGACAGGTGTTGTGATCATGTTCAAGGCTCAAACACACACACACGAGAGTGTTGCACAAACCAGTGATAAAGCAGTGAGGAAGAGGCTGAGTGGAATCGTACACATGTGAATTCAGTCTTGCGGCGCACACACAGGCACACCCGAGCTTTACTTAAACAGCATCATGAGTTGGCAGAGGGCTCGTTTTCCACCTTGGGTCAGGCTTGGTTCATGTGCAAAGAGCCTTAAGTGACTCTGTATGTGTGTGTTGTGTGTGCGTGCGAGAGCACGGGCATGTGTGTGTGTGTGTGGTAATCCTGCTCCAGTTTTATTTTTAAAGTGAGCTCAGACAAAGGCCTCCAGTCAGACTGCTCTGAGAACAGGGCCTTGGGAACATGACCAGTGGCTGTTGCGTCATAGCGCGTGAGTGTGTGTGTGTGTGTGTGTATGTGCGTGGCACAGAAAGCGGACAGTGTGTGGATCCGAGTATTTTTTCTTGTAAAGAAGTCCCTTGTTCAAACTGAAAAGAAAAAAGAATAGGAAAAAGCTTTCGGAGAGCTTTGCCAGATGTGAAAAAAATTGTGCACACACACACACACACACACACACACACACACACACACACACACACACACAATTTAGCTTCCTTTAAAAGTTGGCTTATAGCGGATATTTGAATGTCAAAGGACGTCACTCTGTGATGTCATAGGAAGGGTTTTTATGTGTGATAGGAGCCAATCACCTGCACAGAGTCAAAGCACAGTGAGCACAGTGTTTGCTGCACACACAAACCTCACCACACCCAGCCAAGTACTTTCTGAACACGTACAGAGAGAAGAAAAGGGAGGACAACAAGAATAAACAAAGAGATGAGAAAATAAATAATTAACTTAAAGGGATAGTTTGGATCTTTTACAGTAAGCTTCTGTGGAAGGATTATATTAAAAACACATTTCACCTGTTGTAAGCTCTTTGAGTGGCCTCAATTTGGAAAAACTAATCCAAGCAAGGCCAAGAACAACGGGGACTGCCGCCATCTTAAAACAACACTGTTGTGAAAATTTTCACAACGGTTTAGGCAAATTTAGTACTACAAGTGCCGTTATTTTCACATTGCATAGTTATTTACATAGAAATCTACAATTTTTGCAAGTGCAATTAGGTGCAACTGTAAACTGTAGCACTTCATTTCATATCATTTATTGGCAGCAGGGTGAAACTGATGACAATGTAAAGGTTTATGAAACAGCATTTGCACAAACTGCTATGAAATGTTTGCGACTGTAATTTTTTAAAGATGGTATACCACTTTAGTTATGACCCTGCTCAGATTAGCTATCAACTCACCAATGGCTGTTCTCCACTACTGACGTTTCAGTGCTAGAGCTGGTTCTTAAAAACAACTGTCGTGAACCAGTTTGATTTTCCACAGCCAGAGAGCCAACTTGGAGTCATTGCATCACAGAAAACGTTCCTTCTGGCAAAGTTTTTATTCTTCCTCTGCTGTTTTCTGAATTTCTGCAGACAGAGCAGACACTTCATCTCCACAGATCAGGCTTTTATTATCCTTGCAAGCAGAGGTCTTAATTTTACTTGTTTGTAAGCACAGTGATACAGTGGCTGGCACTGTCACCTCACAGCAAGGTCACAGTTTCACCTGCCGCCAGAGCCGTTCTGTGTGTAGATTGCATGTTCTCCCCGTGCACACGTAAGTTTTCTATGGGGACTTTAGTTTCAATCCACAGACCAAGAACATGCATAACTGATAACTCTAAATTGTACCAAGTGAGTTAGAACTTGAATGCTTGGCTTGTTTTTCTTCATGTGACCTTGTGATGGATTTGTTGATGGTTCAGGGTGTACAATTTAGGCGCCAGCTTCACCTCGACCTTGAACGAAGAAGCAGGAAAAGAAAATGAATGGATGAAAAAGGATGGTTCATAAATTGTTTCAAACCACAGTGATGTTAGTGAAGGCTCGTTTCTGATCTCTGAGTCATAAACGCAGTCTTAAACAGGAGTTACACAGAACATTTCAAACAGGATCCAGAAACACCAGCAGTTCATATTAAAACAGTCATATACTGTATGTTCATAAATAACACAAGGTTTATTAATTTATGTGGAAACTGGTTGTGAAGGTAGCTCTGCATGGAGCTCTGACCTGCTTTAACTACTACTGCTGATTTAAAGGAGCGGTCTGGTCATTTCTGAGGTGATGTTCTGTCAAAAAGTCATCAGTTAGTACTGTACGGGTTGTGGCATCAGTCACTGGGCACATAGCATGGAAAAAGAGGGAAAGGTCTTTGTCCAGGTTGGCCTAATGGCTGGCCAAACAAGGGCTAGTTTTTTGTTTTGTCCGCTGTTGTGCAGCGAAAAGGGGGAATTGGAAAGACCCCCCCCCATTTGTTCCTCCATCCGTGTATATTATGGGTGTGACAACTTGATAAATAAGTGAGGTATTGACTTCAGTTTTGGTGTGTGAGTAAAGAAAGTAAGAAAGTGAATGAGTAAAAGCAAGGCATAGTAAGTAAGTAAGTAAGTAAATTTTATTTATATAGCACATTTTACAGGTCAGAAACCACAAAGTGCTTTACGGAATACAAGACATAAAAACACAAGATATAGGAATAGGAAAAGTTTGTTTCAAAAATTGGGTTGCCATGTCAAAATCCAAGATGGCTGCTGCCATATATAGCAGGATAACTTGTAAAATAAGCAACCAGCCAACTTTTTTGTGAGTGTCATTGCATCTAGGCATAAGAAAGGTTCCTTTTGAGAATAGACCTTTTACCAGTTGACGTCATCGCGCATGCGCACTCGCATTTTTCGAGAATTAACTGGAAACTAGGGCTAACGTCAGAGTGTTTTCATTACTGCCAACGGTCGCGGTGGGGAAAGATGACTTTTATTGTGTTTAGAATTGTTCGAGGCAACGTAAACGAGTAAAAGAAGGTGAGACGTTCGTTTTACCAAGTCCCTCTAGGAAAGTCGAGTAAAGCGACTAAAAGAAGGAAGTTATGGCTTCAAGCGCTTCGCCGGCAGGACTTCACCCCGACACAAAACAGCAAAGTGTGTAATCAGCATTTTTTATCTGGCATGGCCAAACTCCGTGGATTACGTTCCTACATTACATCTTGGATATGGGAAACAGACAAAACAGAGAACAACCTCCCGCAGCTGAACAACATGCTACTGGACAGTTGATAAGCTAGCAGCTAGCTAGTTCCACTAGACCTCTCTGTACCTCAGTCCACTGTCTGTGTTGAAGTTTCAACCTGCGACATGCAAGAAGATTCTTCCTTCAACCCCCTGAAAAAATAACAGGTGAGTAAAATGTCATCAAACATGCAGCTGTATAAAAATGAACAGACCACTGCACTGTTATCCTGTAATCATTTGCTCTTTCTGGGTTGAAATAATATACAGTAGTTTCCACAAGACAAACATGTTTGTTTGTTTTTTACATTATTTGAGGTCTGACAGCACTGCATCTGAAAACATTTCGGCCATTTCTCTGTTTCTGTAAATTAATAGCACAGTTTTGCTGGGAGCATCTGTGACATGCTGTCACAGAAAAAAAGGAGCAATCATCCTCTCATCAAACATATACCGATAGAGTGAAATGAGAAGAAATGGGAAAAATAAAAATAAATGATTAAATGGAATTAGTGTTCATAAAAAATAACTAATGTATCTCAAGTATTAATTGTACTGTATAATAATATTTCTCAGTTGGAAAGGAATATACACATTGCTAGCATAACGGAAATTCAGAAAATCTTATGGCATATATGCTCAAACTGAGGTTGCTATTGAAAAATTAAATGCTCTAAATAATGTGTTAGGTTTAAATTACAAGTTCATGCAAGTTCATATCCTGTTGGTTTTGAACTGTCAACATCTGTTTACTGTGATTGTAGTTTTCTTTATTTTCTTTTTGATAAGTGCAAATGCCTATTGCCAATGTGACGTGTGCTGCTGACCACTTGACCAGGTCACCCTTGTAAAAGAGATCTCGATCTCAATGGGCTCTACCTGGTTAAATAAAGGTGATTGATTGATTGATTGATTGAAATGATACATTGCATAGAGGCATTTCATCATAATTCATCTGAAAAAAAGATGCAGTTTCACTAGTTTTAATGAAAACCCTCTATCTGCCTATTCCTCGACATTTCATTTTTGTAATACATCGTCCTTTGCATGTTATGGGTCAAAACTAATGCACGCACATGCACGAGAGGTGTGTGTGTGTGTGACAGTGAAGTTAACCATTCATTGCTCTGTGTGTATAAGCATACTATACATAAGACTGTTTTGTTTATTGTGTTTTGAGGTCTTCATATTTGTCTTCAAAAATGACAGAAGCTGTTCTTCATCACATTTACAGGTGGAGCAGACCAGACAAATTGCGCTGAAGTGTGCGTTCATGTGGAGCGACTGATTGGCCGAATAAAATCTTTCCATCTTCTGGATGGGACCTGCACCCGATTCTGGAGGACATCTTACACACCTGTGCTTACGTGACTCTTTTTCAAGCACCCATATGCAAGGTAATGGTTTTCCTCTTTTCATTCCGACTTTGGCCATTAACTTTATTTTCTATGCAAAATACAGAATGTGTGCAATAATTTAATGTAATAATTGAAATAAAAATGAAGCCATTTCAGTAAGGCACCGTTTATTTTCTTACCCAAAAAACTGGTAGAAACATCTTGATAACATGCAAACTTCAGCTGTATTTTAATCAGTAAAATGAGAAAAGCTTCTGTTGTAATCATCTTAACATTGTGCAAAAACATCACGGGGAACTTCACAATTTCTCCAGATAAAACCTTCAGCTTTGGATAGCAGCTTCTGCATGAAAGAAAAGTCTGCCTTCACTGTTTCTACACTCTGATACTTCGTAGGAGTACAGCTGGCATTGAATCTGAGTGTAATAAGCATGTTTTCTGTTCAGTGTGATGCTTGAGGTACATGTTTGTCGCATCCCAAAAATTTGCTGGATTTTTTATCTCTAACAGACGGACTGTCCCAGACCTGTTGATGGCCAGCCGGTCAGTGGAGGCTGCCAGGAATCCATGCTTGGTGGAGACACGCAAGCCTGAACGGAGCAAGGTAATGTCTTCATTCTCCTTCATATCTGTTATCAATTTATACCTTTGTGTTGCTGCGTCCTCTCTTCACTGCACGACTGTTTGCGTGTTTCTGCCTCAATTAAATCTGATTCTGCTTATGAGACATTTAAAGATGTTTTGAACTTCTGGCAGGTCTCTCTGATGGCGTGGAGACTGGACAGGGGCCGCGGGCGTCAGCGTAATCTGCCGGAGGGTCTGGATCGAGAAACCGCAGCCAGGGGCACAGCATACCTCAAAAGAAAAAAACATGAAGCTTTAAAATCTAGACAAAATAAAGGAATTAAAGAAACATACAGATAAGCGTTAGTGGTTTTTAATGTTTACTACTACAACCTGCAATAGGTCAACAATGGCTCCACGCTCAAAATGTCCTTGTGAAGACCAGTCAGCAGTGATGGGCTCATTCCGGTCATCAGGATGTCATGGGTCAAAACGCAGGCTGTTCAGCGTTCTCCTGGAAAACTTCTCGACACCGATGTCATGCCTTAAATGACACAAACATTACAAATGTGGTTGATATCAAACACATATTAGCAAATCTGTTTGTAGAAGTGTTTTTTTTTTAAATGTCCAAAAACTATTCCAGATCTTACAATTGTAGAAAACATTTAAAACCGTACATATGTCATTGCATTTATTTATTATCTAGTGCCACTAGAAAACCACAATAATTAACACAATACAATAAACTACAATTGTACAATGTTGAATAGTTTTTTGACTGGAATAAGACAAAATAAGTGATATTGTATTATTCCAGTTGTTGGTGAAGTTTGACTGAAAGTCACCTTTCTGGGTATTTGTGTTATAAGCATAATATGAAATTTCTTCAGGAACACTGATTAAACTCACTTTAAAACTTGCAGCTCATCCCAAGTAGCAGGTGCAGTTCGTTTTGGGGCTGGTCCCTTCCATGTACAAGGCAACTGGGTGCAGGTTGGTTTAGAATGTATTTCCAACATGGTTACAGCCACCTCCTTGTCTGCAAAAACAATCACAATATACAACCATATTGTATGTGTCATTGTGGAATTCGCATGCAAAATATATTGTTTGTAATATATTTAAGATTTTCACACATTTAACTTTACGTCTAATAAAGTATAAGCTGTATAAACAGTGTGTCAAAAGTGCAATAGGAAATATGTTATCAAACAAAATTCAATTTTCCCAGGAAAGCTAAGAAATGTATCTCTTGGGATAGTTCTTATTTTTCACATCACAACATCACCAATTGTCTCAGGTTTAATTTAAGACGTAGTTTACAGAAATCAAATAAGAAATAAGGACGCTACAAACATTTGTGCAACTGACTCAAATGTCATGTTTTTGTTTACATACTGTGCTTATACTGACGGCTCTTATGAAGACATGGCGCTAGTTATAGCAGCTAACAGAAGATGTTAAACCTGTAACAATAACCAAATCAGTCTAAATATCAGAAGTATTGGTGTGAGAAATTTAAAACATTTATTTCTGACGCTTGGATATAAAGGTTGTTGACAACTACACAACAGTTAACTCACCCTGCTGGACATTCGCAAAAAGCCTGAAGGATTTCCCCATTTTCCATCAGCGCACACAATCACCTCCTCTCGTATCCACGGCACAATGTTCAGGCATTTTGACCAGTGGTTGTTCACTATTTTAAGAAACCAAGCTTCTAAATTACAACTCGCTATCATTACGAAGCTCCTCGGCTCCTTCCGACTAGCCTCAACATCCGGTTTCGATTCGGCGCGGCATTTTGCCATCCAATCAGAACGTTCGTTTCAGGCGTGCTTTGCGTGATGACGTCAACTGGTAAAAGGTCTATTGAATTGCCACGTCCACCACTTACCATCCGCTAGTTCCACCATTGCACCTGGTGGTGGATAAAATTGCTCCCTTCGCTCACCAGGATCCGTCACTCTGCGCTGCCTCGGACAAGAAAAAAAACTACCTCTGTTCTTATAACTTATAACTTCTACCCACTTCAATATCTTGTACTAAAACCATTAAGGTGTACTTGAATTCTCTGTTCAAATCCAGTCCAGAGAAACACTAATCTTGAAATCTACAAACATTCACTATTCATATCCTTCCGTGACGTGGTACATCAGCATTATGCTTGTTTGTTTTTTGTTTTTCAAGTGTGTAAAACAACTCTTTGTTTAAAACTGACATGCTGTTGTGAAAGAATGCTGCTAATATTAAATGTATGCCTTTCTCATGACATCATTTGTTTAGTGTGTCGCTGTTTTCTCCACTGAACAACATCCGTGCTACTACGTGAATGCATGTGTGCTGAGCATGGACTATGTAAATGTTGATGGTTTTGAGCAGTGGTGTAGTCCAGTGTTTTTCAACCTTTTTTGAGCCAAGGCACAGTGTTTTCATTGAAAAAATCACGAGGCACACCACCAACCAAAATTGTAAACAAAGATACTCTGTATCCGCCTATATTAAATATATAGTCATTCTTATCAAAGTGTCTTGAATAAGAATGAAATAAGCAGCTTCTCACCGCATACCAAGCACAACGGAGTCGGTGTCGTTGCGTCCCCGGTGAAAGTAAATCCAAACGAAATGTAACTCTCACTTTACTGTCTCATTTGCTGACACGCCTACTGAATTGATTGACAGGTCGGGTGGGAAAAAAAAGGCCAGAGCCGGCAGCTTCTGCTGCAGCGGGTTTCTGTGTTTATATGTTAATAAAAAGTTCTAAAAAATAAACTAAAAACAGGGAGCGCTGGTCCTGCAGCCCACACATCAGACAGGAAATCTGCAGAACCTCGCACAGCCACGTTGGACACGAGTTTAATTCGCTCGTGACAAATTCATTCATTTCCTCATCATTTCAGTCATGGAGTCAGCGGAGGAGGAAGCGATCACTTGATTTTTGGCAAAAAAACAAAAGAAAAGGCCAGATCAGGGATGAAGAAAGGGAATTTAATACATTTGTGTCACATACAAAACAGTCCGCCGCCGGGCAGTTTATTGTGCGACAACGCGCTTGCGTTCGCGGTCGTAAAAATTGGGCTTTGTGCGTACATGCCCTGCGGGGATACGTGTGTGCCTCTGCGTACGAACGGCGTAGAGCGGCGTACGGCCGAATGCAGATAATTAATTAGTTTTCAAAAAATCTTTTTAGACCAGTTAAGTGAAATTGGATAATTTCCATAGCACACCTGACGATCACTCGGTTGAAAAACACTGTAGTCTATGTGATACACGGGTATACAGAGTATACCCACTAGAATAGCTTGAGAATTTCAGTATGCCCACTTAAAAGTGCACAATGATACATTGGGTGTATCATTTCTGTACTTACTAAATATTTTAACATGTTTTATTTTGATACAGTTTTATAAATTCTATAACAGGTTTTTAAAGACAACTGTTGTACAAAGTTTGTTGTACATTTATTCAAATATAAGCATCAAATAAATTTGGAAATGTTCAATATGCTTTAAAATCAAAATAAATTGATGATTACATTGCACTAACTGTTGTACTTTGGTTTCTAAGCACAGTATACCCAGTACAAAAATGTAGACTACACTACTGGTTTTGAGACAGCAGAATATATAGGTCTGCCAAACTCTGAGTAAACCATTAATACCTCAACTTGCTGATCAGGCAGACTGCTCCAAATGAAAATGATTCTTTGCTCTGGTCCAGTAAAGAGTTGGTGCCAAGACAAAACTTTGTTTTTGGCCCCAGAGCTTTAACTGAAAGAGCTGGTACAAAGTGAGCTCTGGGTTCAAGTTTAGGTGTTTAAAAAAAAACATCTGGTCAAAATTTCCTCTATTCTTCCAAAATTAGGTTGATCGAAGATCTATCTCCAACATGTAAGATAATATTTATTCATGATATTTTCTCATAACCTTGTTTCAAAACGACAAAACTATTTTTCAAAGTGATAAAAAGATGACAATAATGATTCAAGAGAATGGAAGATGCACAGAAATGAGAAGGCAAACATATACAGTAGTTGTAAGAAGTTTTTTAAGACATGGCACAAAAATACAAAAGATGAGCGAGATCTCATAAGGAAAGAAAAAAGAGAGGATGAGTAAAGGGAGGATAGATGGCAGAGGACAAAAAGAAAACAGACACTTTTGAACAACTTTTCTTTCTCAATGTTTTTGGAAGCTTCCCAAATCAGCAGACACCAGAGAACCTGGGGAACCCTGGCCTCAGTTACATTACATCACCCCC
>JBBPBX010045602.1:2322-26954 GCA_038048925.1 Garcialebias charrua | reverse complement strand
TATATATTTATACATATATACATATATATACATATACATATATACATATATATACATATACATATATACAGTACATATATACATATACATATATACATATACATATACAGTATATACATATACATACATATACATATATATACATATATATATATACTGTATACATATATATACATATACACTTTTAGTAAATTGTATCGAATGTCATCAGCTCTGAAACACCAAAGTAAATTAGGTAAAATCTACCTAACTTTTTTGGATACATTTAAATATTAATTACCTTAAAAATTCTAGTAATAGTAATGCTTTTTTGTTAGCCTGGATGCACTTAGTGTATTTAGGTAAATTTAACTAAATAATTTTAGTAAACTATGTCTAATGCCAGTTTGAGCGCGAGGTAGCCGACCTTCCTGCGCATGTGCACATTGCGATGTACGGCCCAAAATATTCGGGTACAATTTATGCTATTTGTTATGCTGGAATTGTTACAGTCCAAAATTAGGTAGTGTCGATAAGATTTACCCATTATATTTTAATTTAATTGATGCCTAATATATTAAGGTAGTTTAAAATAATTTGCATGGGTAATATTTACAGCACTCAAAAATCCTTTCTAACAGTGCAGTTTGTGGGTGCATATACATTACAGCTATACAATAAATACCCTCATCATACATTAAAACGTGGCCTTGACTGAGACCAGCTTTGAAAGTTATGTTCAAGTTTCATCTGCCTTCAAGTCTGAATGTTCTGAGGTCCACTGCAGGACCTAATAAACCGGCGTGACTCCACACAAACAGCAGTGCTGTTACCTGGATGTCTTTAAGAAAATATTTAATACAGAAATTTTTCATAAATGAAAGCTGCTCAGCTGTTGGTTGTTTAAAGACAAACAACTATGGGAATAATTGTGGTGTTTTTCTCTTTGTTCTGAGTGCTAGAGCTGGCTGAACTTGCTACAGTCACTGGATCAATTGATTAATAGATAGATAATTCATGTACAAAAAAACTCTCAAAGGCTACAATAAAACAGATTATTTAGTTAAGTGTTAAGTAGATATGAATAATATAAGTAGATATACTTTTGATGAAGAAGCAGCTAAAACTCTAAAGTATAGGGAGTTTTACATTTGAGTCTGCACATGGCACATTTGTGCAAGCTGCAGTTTTTAAGCAGAGTAACTGCTTATAATGATTAAATCTAAAAAAAAATAAAAACTTGTATCTGCTTCCACGCAGGTTCAGCTCCAGCTTGCCATACAGAAAACCAAAGACAGCCCATTTCGCCCCCACAGGAGCTGTTCCTGGCTCCACCACTGACAGTGGAGGCTGATACGCCTTCAACTGGGAAACAAAAATACATACATAGACTCAGCAGGAGCATCCATATCCAGCCTCCTGCAGAAGAGCCATGTGTTTCCAATGAGCAGCAGGAGGTTGAGTTACACTCCAACTACCTCTGCTGACAGCTAACTGGTACCAGCTGTGATAAATCACAAAGGTGCAAAACAGTCTGTGAGGAAGGCCAATGCTCTGTGCAGGCTGGTTTAAAGGCTTCACTCATCAAAATGCCCAATTCCTGAATCAGATTTATGAAAAGAACAAATTCTGATAAATTGCTGCTGAGATCTGGCCTTTTTCATTTTGTTTGGTTCATTGATTTGTATCATGCTTGCCTGTTAAAGGAATTACTGGTACCGGTATTTTATATTCTACCCTTTTAAGACTAAATATTCAGTGAAGGAGTTCATATATTCTTAGTTTGAGCAGTTTTAAGGCTAATGCAAACTTTCACTTCAATACTCCTCAAGAATACACAGTCACACAATTATTTAAGAATGTACATTAAATGTCAGATCTATGAGGAGTCAGGTCCCCTGCAGCATTTCATTTCAGGACCTTCTGAAAGTTATGACTATTAGTCCCAACAGGTTTGCTTTCACTCTGCCAAGGGAAAAGGACTGTGCGACTCTCAGACGGTCAGCACGACCACACCACCACTGTATGCTGTGACATTCCTGTAGTGGGAGCTGTGTGTTGTGGGGTTTTGTTTAATTTTGAGTTTGAAAGAGCTCTACAATCATTTAGGAGTTCTAGGAGCCAAGACTCACTACAAATGCTGTAAAATGCTGTAAGCATAAAAAAAAATCTGTCATAGCAGACATAGTCAACCGTTAAATGGCTTCCACTTTGACATTGACAGTTTTGCTGGTACAGTTGCTGAAAGGACATTCTGTTTCCTTGGCTATTTAAAGGTTTATTAAAGGTTCACTATGTAATTTCTGCAGAACGCTGGTACTTAGAAATATTTTCATCAGGTAAAAGCATTCTGCTCCCTCCCCCTCAGAGCCATATATGGCTCTGAGGGGGAGCCACAGTCCGTTCTCTGTTGAACTTGAGTTCTGCAGCTCCGCCCCCTGCTGTGTGTCCGCTCGGAGCGCTTCAATATTCTGTGATTATATGTTAATAAAACGTTTTTAAAAATATAATAAAACCATGGAGCACTGGTCCTACAACACAAAACCCAGCAGAAATCATCAGAGGTTCACGTAGCAACGTTGGACATGATTTCATTTGCTCGTGACTTCCTCGTTTCTGTCAGTAGAGGAATGGAATGTCTGGAATGCTCCACCCCCACTACATGTCCTGTCTCTGCACTGCAAAGTTCTGTGATTATATGTTAATAAAACGTTCTAAAAAATATAATAAAACCATGAATCACTGGTCCTACAACACAAAAACCAGCAGAAATCAGCAGAGCTTCACGAAGCAACGTTGGACATGATTTAATTCGCTCGTGACTTCCTCATTCCTGTGAGTGAAGGATGAAGCGATCACTTGACTTTTGGCAAAAAAACAAAATAAAAGTCCAGCTCTGGGATGAAGAAGGGATATTTAATACATTTGTGTCACATACAAATCAGTCCTGCATCGCTTTGCAATCCTTTGAATGAGAATGTGCGCGGCGCTGAGGCTGGGACAGGCGGGGGCGTGGGTTGGGGCGTGACAAACAACTCTGTTTTTATTGGCTGGTCATTGTCCGGGTCACTCTGTGTTTTTAGTGTTTTTATAAATGCTGATAGAGAAGCAAGGGGACTATAGTTTTTTTCAGAGATTACTTTGTCTAACATCAGTCTGTCAGTAGATAGTGACAGAGCGAAGAAATATGTTAAAAATATATTGTTAGAAAAGTTACAGACTGCATTACAAAGTTATATAGTGCAGCTTTAACCAAGCACGTCCCTTTCCATCATTCGAGAGTCCCTACTGAGCTAAGATCCCACCTCTGAAGCAGGAGCTAAAAAAACAAAATAAAGGTAAATATAAATACTGAAAATAAACATGATACCACGAGTGAAAAAACAAAAACAAAACAACTAAGACTCAGATTGTGTTAATAAGTGGTTCATCACAGTCAGTGTAGGTTGGACCCAAGATGCAGGCAGACAGTGGGACTTCAAAAGTAAGCAAAAAACTTAATTATTTTAAATGAACAAACTCAAAAAGTGCTATATGTTGTCATCATTTCTATACAATGACAACATTAGTTCTCTGCATTCAACCCATCACACCTGAGATACATCCAGGTGGAGCAGTTGGCATCTATGTAAGCGCCCAGGTAGCAGCTAGGTGTCAAGGACATCACAACATGTGGCCATGGCGGGGAGCTGAACCTACAACTTTCTGGTCCCAAGTTGGCTGTCCTACCTCTACACCATCTTGGGCCCAAAAAGCTGACAAGGTGGCAACAAAATTAAAAACTCCAGAGGGAAAAACACTGGAAGCACGAGGAGGACGGAGACATCTGAACATTTCAGAATAATGAGCTACTGGAGTGGTAGTGACTAGTGACTTGTAATATACAAACTGAGAGAGGAAAGGTGAAGCAATGATTGCTGATTAGGGACAGGTGAGGGTGGTGATGGTAAAATTACTGAGGAGGTTGACTAAAGGGTAAATGAGATATGACCTTGGAAAACATGAATGAGGATGAATCTAAATGATAAACTGAAGCCTGAGTGGATAAGAATCTAAACCAACAGGGAACAAAAAAATAACAGGAGCTCAAAAACAAAAGATCTCAGAGAACATAACAAGTAAACTTAAAGAATCACCAAAAAATCTAAACTAAAATAAGACGTGTTTATCTGAATTGATTCACTACCAAGGCAGTTTATTTTAAAACTCAATGTGAAAAAAAAACAAAAAACTTTATAGCAGTTCGAGGTATATTTTCATCAGATTATATTGTCGGGCAGCTGTTGCTGAGTGATTACCATACCATACCATACCATTTTATTTATAAAGCACTTTAAACAGGAACAAGTCCACACAAAGTGCTGGACAAACAAACACGCAACAGGCAACACAGACAATGAAGTACAACACGAAAAACATAAAAACATTGCAGATCATAAATAAAACGATCCAATACAAATCAGCTGGCATTGAAAGCAATGGAGTAGTAGTGAGTTTTTAACCGGGATTTGAAAACCGAGAGGGAGGGGGCCTGTTTGATGAGCAGCGGTAACTCGTTCCAGAGTCTTGGTCCTGCTACAGAGAACGCCCTGTCACCCCTGCGCTTAAGGCGAGTTTCTGGAACTATTAAGAGTACCTGATCCTCTGACCTCAAAGCACGTGGAGGGACATATGGGTGTATCAGATCCGAGAGATAGGCGGGGGCGAGACTGTTCAGCGATTTGTAGACATACATGAGAATTTTGAATTGGATTCGAAGATGAACCGGTAGCCAGTGAAGGGAGGCCAAGACTGGTGTAATGTGCTCTCTTTTGCGTGTGCTGGTTAAAAATCGGGCAGCTGCGTTCTGAACCAGTTGTAATCGTGCAATGGTGGCTTGACTGACGCCAAGCAGAAGGGAATTGCAGTAATCCAGCCTAGATGTAATGAATGCGTGAATCACTGTCTCCAGGTTGTTTTTTGATAATATGGGCTTCAGCTTAGACAGACGCCTCAGCATGATTAGAGTAGTCGCCTTCCACTGCAAGAGTTGAAGGTTGAATTCCACCAGCAATCACATTCGAAAGTCCAGAAACGAACACAAGAAAGATAAAAATAATAAATACATCTAAAAAAGCATTGGATAAATTAAAAAAAGACTTAGATAAACAAAATTGGGATGATGTGTATGTTGATGATGTTAATAAATCATATGATAAGTATATGAATATTTTGGAAGCTTTGTATAGAAAAAACTGTATGTCACAAAATTGCATAAGAGAAGATTTTGTTAAGAAACCATGGATGATGAAAGGATTGCAAAATGCATGTAAAAAAAAATTATTTGTATTCATGTTTTCTGAAAACTAGAACATTAGAGACAGAAGAAAAATATAAGAAATATAAAAATAAACTGGTAGGGATTATAAGAAAACAAAAGAGGGAATATTATAGTAATTTACTACATAAGAGTAACGGTAATATGAAAGCAACATGGACTGTAATGAATAGTGTTCTGAAAAAACAGGGTGAAAACGGGTATTTCAAAGTATTTTATGGTGAACAATGAGGAAATCCATGATGAAAAAGAAATTGTCAATGGCTTTAATGATTATTTTGTCAATGTTGGAACTAGCCTTGCAACTAAAATACCTAAAGTGGATGGAGATGTAAACTCTTCAATTAATGGTTGTGTAAATAGTTTTTTTTCTGAAAGGAACAGACAAAGAAGAAATATTGGCCCTCATTCACGAAAATGTTCGTATTTTTATCCTAAATTTCTCCTACTTTTGTTCGTACGAAGCGTTCGTACGAACATGCCACGTCAGATTCAACAAAGTCTTCTATCCTCAAGAAAAGTGTGTAAATGGCTGCGTAAATTTAATGAATCCCACCTGTTCTATCAACCTGCGCGTGCTCGCGGAGAGGTCATTTACATAATTCCCACCCCTCAAAACACCATATAAGGCCACGTTTCCTGCCTTTTGACAGCAGGAAGTGTCCATTCATTCAAACTCAAGAAGTAAAAGGAGGAACTTCACGCGTTCGGAGATCTGCTCTCAGTCGCGCTGTGGCGCACCGCCACCCCGCCACCCCCCCCCCCGCAGGTGTCGGATGGTCAAATATTTTTAATGTTAGTGTAAACAACTGTGTTATAGTTTCACTTATTCAGAAGAGCTGTGGCGCACCGCTACCCCACCCCCCCCACAAGTGTCGGATGTGTTTTTGAACAGAAGCATTTTAAAATGTCTCGAAACTACAGTTAACTTCATATTAATATTGTAGTGCATATGTGGGTCGTACAGTATCAGAAATCAAGAATAAATGGTTTGATCTGAAAATGGCTTCAAACAAACGTCTCGCCGCAGCACGGACAGGAGGTGGTCAAGGAATAGTCTGAGATGGATGGACAATAAATGCCACGCTGCAAGACGCGTGCCAACATGTTTTGCAGCACAAATGAGTCATGCGCGCTCCTCCATCGCGCAACCACATTCTGCAGGTTATATTTCGAATCAGATATAATAATCTATTGCTCCGATGGTGTTTGGCACAGCAGTCCAGCAATAGCATGAAAATCAGTCTTAATTCGTACTTGTTCTGCGGCGGTGTATGGGAATTTTATGTACCTGGGTGTTAATATGAGGAGCGGCTTTGATGACCAAGGGGAGCGCACGACTCACTGAAGCCTGCGCGACACACCAGACAAATTAAACTTAAAATTATAATTCTAATTCAAACAGAATAACCTATTGTCAAGAATAATTATGGTGCGTGATTTTTTTAAACCCAAAATATTTTCTAAATAACGAAATATGAAGTTATTAGTGAAGGAAATCCATCTGGATAACAGCAGACTGACTGCTCGTAAATTATACGACAGGTCCGGACCACTCGTAAATTTTGTTCGTATCTGAAAAAAATCCTAGGATACGAAAACATTGTTGAATGCCACAAATGATCCTAAATTGCTCGTACGCACAGTTTAAGAACAAATCTGTGCGTACGAACGGTTCGTGAATGAGGGCCAATGAATCTAGTAAACAAATTTTCAGACAAGAGATCTAAAGACTGGGCAGACATGGATATGATGTTTGTGAAAGATATAATGAGTCATGTTATTGTCCCTTTTACATATACAGTATATGTAATTTATCCTTTTCAACAGGAACATTCCCAGACAGAATGAAAGTAGCTAAGGTTGTTCCACTCTTTAAAAATGGTGATAAATGTGCATTTACTAATTACAGACCAATTTCCTTGTTGCCACAGTTTTCAAAAATTTTAGAAAAATTATTTGTTAATAGATTGGACAAATTTGTTGATGGGCAAAATATTTTAAGTGAAAGTCAGTATGGGTTTAGAGCAAAGAAGTCTACATCTATGGCTCTCATGGAGTTTCAGAGTCGGAGTCTAGAGTCAGAGAGTCTTTATTGTCATTTGCACCGCATGTGGTACATGTGATGAAAACGAGATTATGTACACGGGGTCCCAGTTACATCCAACAACAAATGCAAGAGAAAAACAGTAATAACATCTAGAATTAACTAAGAGAAACATCAACTAGTAATACACTAAGCTTAATGTAGTGGGAATAAACAGCAGCACGAACATGAGTTTTTATGAGCAGATGGTCACAGATGAACACAGCAACAAGAAAACAGATCAGCATCAGCATGATGTGATATTTTGCAGTGTTTATTCTTATTATTTATTTATTCATGAGTCTAACAGCCTCAGGGTAGAAGCTGTTCCTCAGTCTAGTGGTTCTACATTTGATGCTCCTCAACCTCCGTCCTGAGGGGAGTGGGGCAAAGAGTGAGTGTGCTGGGTGAGTGAGGTCTTTCATGATGCAGGTGGCTCTTTTCCTGCATCTGGAGGTGTAAATGTCTGTGATGGTGGGGAGACTGACTCCAACAGACTTCTGTGCAGCCTTCACCACTCTCTGTAGAGCTTTCCTCTCTGCAACTGTGCAGCCTCCATGCCACACGTTGATGCTGGAGCACAGGATGCTCTCCACTGCACACCTGTAGAAGGAGGTGAGAACTGGGCTGCTCAGACCAGCTCGTCTCAGCCGTCTGAGGAAGTAGAGTCTCTGATGACCTTTCTTGATCAGGCTGGTGGTGTTGTTGTTCCAGCTGAGGTTATCATTCAAGTGTACACCCAAGTATTTGTAGCTGGAGACCACCTCCACCGCAGATCCACCTATGCTCAGTGGGGCATGGGTGTGTTTGTTCCTTCTGAAGTCCACAATCATCTCCTTTGTCTTCTTCACATTCATGTGAAGATTATTCTCTTTGCACCAGCTCTCCAGGTGTTCCACCTCCTGGTAAGTTTATGGAAGAAATGACTACAGCCGTCGATAAAAAACAATATGGTATAAGTATATTTGTCAATTTAAAAAAGGCTTTCGATACAATATATCACATCATTCTCCTTGAGAAATTGAATGTGTATGGCATTAGAGGACAAGCGCTGCAGTGGGTACATAGTTATTTGAAAGATAGGAAGCAGTTCGTACAGATTGATGATGTAAGATCTGATTATTGTAATATCACCTGTGGAGTTCCCCAAGGCTCTGTACTTGGATCTAAGTTGTTTATTTTATATGTTAATGATTTGGTTAATGTGTCGGGACTCCTCAGATGTATCCTCTTTGCAGATGATACTACTTTCTTTTGTTTAGGTGAGGATATGAATCAGATGTTGGAATTGATGAAGAAAGAGTTTGTCAAAATACAGACTTGGTTTAAACTAAACAAATTATCATTAAATCTAGAAAAGACCCATTATATGATATTTGGTAATAAAAAGAAAACTGCAGATGTCCAATTTACAATTGAGGATGGAGAGATCTGTAGAGTGAGTGAGATCAAGTTCTTGGGTGTTGTCATTGATGACAAAATAACTTGGAAAAAACATATAGACTCTGTAAAAATGAAAATTTCTAAATCCATTGCTGTACTGTATAAGGTTAGGGACCTATTGAATGACAAAGCGTTGTATCTGTTGTATAACACCATCATTGTTCCACATTTAATTTATTGCATTAATGTTTGGGGAAAAGCATGTAAAACTATTACAAAACCTATTTTTATTTTACAGAAAAGAGCCATAAGGATTATTGCAAGAAAACATTACTGTCATCCATCTAGTATATTATTTTTTCAATTGAAATTACTGATGTTCCATGATTTAGTAGATTACCATATTTTAATGATGATGTATAAAGCTCATAACAATGCACTACCCTTAAATATTCAGAGACATTTTGTTAAAAGATCAAGCTGTTACAACCTAAAGGGAACTGATGTATTTGTAAAGACACAATACAGAACTAGTTTGAAGGGACGGTACCTCAGTCCAGGGAGTTGGATTGTGGAATGACTTAGCGTGTGATATAAAAAAAGCAATGTCAATGTTTGTGTTTAAAAAAATGATAAAGAGTGAATTGTTGAAGAAATGCGTATGAAGTAGTTCAATGTGTAATATCTCGAAATTTGAAAATTGAGATGTGTTATTCATTTTTTTCATTATTACTTAAATATAATTATTGTTTGAAATGATTTTTTTAATTTTAAAAAGGGGCAGACATAACAAGATATTTTCTTCTTCTGCCGCCTTTCATTTTATATTTTCTTTTTATACAAGAAACATGTGTTTGTTGTGTGTTCTTTTTTTATAAAATGAATAAATAAATAAATGAAATGAAATGAAATAAATCAGAGCTTTATCACATTCAAACACAGATGGGACACACATCGGAGGCAATGAGGGGGTTCAGTGTCTTGCCCAGGGACACTTCTTCAGCATGTGACTGCTGGTGGAATTGAACCCCCCAACTCTTGAATTGGAGGAGGACTGCTCTAACCACTCAACCACAGATGCCCCAGGTCAGTATTAAATTCTGTTTCTCCAAAGTGAGGCCGTTCAATCATCAAGCTTTGATCAGATAGAAATTCTTCCTAACTTAAGCACAAACTCCTCCTCAAAATGTCAAGAATATCCCTTTAATGTGGAGCATCATCCATACCAAACAGCTAGTTTTATTATTTTTAAATGCTTCCAAAGAATACCTTGAACATTCCATACATACCAAAAGTAGATACCAAAAGTAGATAATAATGTGAGCCATTCAATTACAGGCTGTGCAAACAGTATTTTTCTAAATGGAACTAACAAAGAGGAAATAATGAAGGTAGTAAAAAATCTTACAGACAAGAGATCAAAGGACTGGGTGGACATGGATATGATGTTTGTAAAGGATATAATGAACCATGTTATTGAGCCGTTTACATATATATGTAACTTATCATTTTCAACAGGAATATTTCCAGATAATATGAAAGTAGCTAAGGTAGTTCCTCTTTTTAAAAATGGTGATAAATGTGTGTTCAACAATTATAGACCTATATCCTTGTTACCACAGTTTTCTAAAATTCTTGAAAAACTATTTGTGAACAGACTAGATCAATTTATAGACAAACAAAATATTCTAAGCAACAGTCAATATGGGTTCAGAGCTAAAAACTCTACATCAATGGCTCTCATGGAATTAATGGAACAAATAACTACTGCTGTCGATCAAAAACAATATTGTGTCAGTATTTTTGTTGATTTAAAAAAAGCATTCGATACTATTGATCACACCATTCTCCTTGAAAAACTGAACAAATATGGTATTAGAGGACCAGCATTACAGTGGGTATCTAGCTATTTGAAAGATAGGAAACAATTTGTACAAATAAATGATGTAAGATCTGACCTCTGTAATATCACATGTGGAGTTCCCCAGGGCTCTGTGCTTGGACCAAAGCTATTTATTTTATATGTGAATGACTTGGTAAATGTGTCAGGACTCCTTAAATGTATACTTTTTGCTGATGATACCACTTTTTTCTGTTTAGGTGAAGATATAGAACAAATGTTGGAATTGATAAAGACAGAATTTACCAAAATACAAACTTGGTTTAAAATCAATAAATTATCATTAAATCTAGAAAAAACTAATTACATGATATTCAGTAATAAAAAGAAAACTGTTGATGTTCCACTCAAAATTGAGGGTGTTGAGATTTGTAGAGTGAGTGAGGTGAAGTTTTTGGGTGTTATCATTGATGACAAACTGACATGGAAACAACACATAAATTCTGTAAGAATAAAAATAGCTAAATCGATTGCAGTACTATACAAGGTCAGAGACCTATTGAATGATAAAGCTCTGTATTTGTTGTATAACACAATCATTGTTCCACACTTAATCTATTGTATTGATGTTTGGGGGAAAGCGTGTAAAACAATCACAAAGCCTATTTTTGTATTACAGAAAAGAGCTGTAAGAATTATCACTAGAAAACATTACTGTCATCCATCCAGTACATTATTTTATCAACTGAAATTATTGAAGTTCCATGATTTGGTTGATTATAATATTTTATCAATTATGTATAGGGCTCAGAATAACGAATTACCTTTAAATATCCAAATGAATTTTGTTAAAAGACAAAGTTGTTATAATCTTAAGGGGACAGAGATGTTTGTAAAACCACAATTCAGAACTAGTTTGAAGGGACGTTCTACCTCAATCCAGGGAATTAGATTATGGAATGGCTTGGAGAATGTAGTTAAAAATGCCAAGTCACTGTTTACATTTAAGAAAATGATCAAAAGGAATTTGTTGAAAAAATATATATGAATTAGCATAATGTGTATTGTATCAATTATTAGTTATGTATTAGTATTAGTATTAGAAAATTAGAAAGAGTTAGTCATTTTGTACTGCTGGTGAAAGATTATTATTGTTTAATCTGATTGTTTGAAAAAAGGGGCAGATATAATAAGATTTATTCTTCTTTCTGCTACCTTTCATTTTTTTACATTATGTACGTATCATTAATGGGATTGTCTTGTATTGTGTTTCTTTTGTAAAAAAAATGAACAAATTTAATAAACATCTAAACTTCTAAACATTCCAGTTTACACAATGTTGTAAATTGTTCAACTCCCATTTTGATACGTTAGACAAAATGATGATCGTCTTTTGTTAGTTTTCAAATGGTCAGTATTTATTTTTTAAATTCTGTTACTCCACTATTCTTTTCTACTGTTCTATTTATATTTAAAAGCATATATAAGTTTAGGATTAGAATTAGAAACATGCAGTCATTTCGATCACCTGTTGTTAATTTTACATTTTACATGATCACTCAGACTCATCTTAAATAGTTGGTGTTCGATTTTAAATAACCACTTAGCAAACTCCAACTGAAGATCATTTCAGATTTAGCACAAAGTACTACTTTTTCACTTGAAGTCAAATCTTTCTCGCACATTTACTCACATTTTATGACTAAACCAATCTGATAAGGTATTAAATAATGTAGTCAGTTTTTAGCTGTATAATAGGCAGATGCTTTGCTTTAAATTAGTAAATCAAAATAAAAGACTGCGAGCACTTCACACCAGACTAAGTCAAGTCTTAGCACAGGTCCAGCCTGAATCCAAATAATGAGCGTGTAAAACAGCATCAGGACAGGATTATGTAACAGATCAAATCATCTGTTTGCATGTGAAATGTAGGCCATCCACTGAGCACTGATGTCACACTGTTAGAGCCGTTGGGACTATAAAAGGTTTAATGAACTAGAAGGCCTTTTGTTTTAGGAGACGTGACTTGATTGCTGGGCAGGACGGAAAACAATGCTATGAGTCATTTTAACAAAGAGAAAAGTCAAAGAATGTAAATGTAAAAAAGGGATTAAAATAACAGAGATAAATGGATGAAGGTTCAACAAGAAAAATAAGACAAATATTAATGAATAAAGATGGAAACAAACATTAGCCGTGTTTCCATCAAGGTTTCTAGATGCGCATTTTGAAGCATCGCATCAGAAAAGCTGAATGGAAACGGCAAAATCCGAGTTAACTTCCTCTAATTCGCTCAAAAGTTGATACGCTCGCTTGAGGTGGTTTTTGGGGGTTTCGAAACAGAGCTGATGCGCAAAACGACAGATGGAAACAGATTTGCCGACTCAGTTCTGCCGTAGCGAACATTTACGTCATGTGACTGATCAGCTGTTTCCGCTCCGGACAACATGTAACATCGCTAAAACTAGTTGGCATGACAGAATAAATACAACTTGCCCGATAGCAACACGTACCTGAAATATTCTCTCCATTTTGACGAGATGTGTGGCCGGGTTCTGTTTTCAACCGCTACTTCCTGTTTACTGTAGACATGCGTAACGCTGACGTCTGACGTAATGACGCTGACGTCTGACGTAATGACGCTGTGCGTGGCCCGGTAGATGCGATTCAAGCCAGTTGATGGAAACACTTCTGATCCGCATTAATTTGTATTTACATTTTTGCAAGATTTAAAAAATTAGCTCAAAATTCGAAATGAAAATAGATGGAAACACGGTTATTGTCCCAGCCAGTTTACATTCCATTGATCTGATGTAAACATGTCAGTTTTATGAATAACCCCTGAGGACTTTTCCATAAAGTTATGAGACTAAAATCTGAGCAGGTCATACCAGGTTCAGTTCATCATTTTTAACACTGAATGCCTGAGAGAGAGTGAACAGCTGTTTGTCTCATTTGTAACCACGTGTCCCTGTGATGGACTGGAAACCTGTCCATGTGTCCCTGTGATGGACTGGATACCTGTCCAGGTGTCCCTGTGATGGACTGGAGACCTGTCCAGGTGTCCCTGTGATGGACTGGAGACCTGTCCAGGTGTCCCTGTGATGGACTGGAGACCTGTCCAGGTGTCCCTGTGATGGACTGGAGACCTGTCCAGGTGTCCCTGTGATGGACTGGAGACCTGTCCAGGTGTCCCTGTGATGGACTGGAGACCTGTCCAGGTGTCCCTGTGATGGACTGGAGACCTGTCCAGGTGTCCCTGTGATGGACTGGAGACCTGTCCAGGTGTCCCTGTGATGGACTGGAGACCTGTCCAGGTGTCCCTGTGATGGACTGGAGACCTGTCCAGGTGTCCCTGTGATGGACTGGAGACCTGTCCAGGTGTCCCTGTGATGGACTGGAGACCTGTCCAGGTGTCCCTGTGATGGACTGGAGACCTGTCCAGGTGTCCCTGTGATGGACTGGAGACCTGTCCAGGTGTCCCTGTGATGGACTGGAGACCTGTCCAGGTGTCCCTGTGATGGACTGGAGACCTGTCCAGGTGTCCCTGTGATGGACTGGAGACCTGTCCAGGTGTCCCTGTGATGGACTGGAGACCTGTCCAGGTGTCCCTGTGATGGACTGGAGACCTGTCCAGGTGTCCCTGTGATGGACTGGAGACCTGTCCAGGTGTCCCTGTGATGGACTGGAGACCTGTCCAGGTGTCCCTGTGATGGACTGGAGACCTGTCCAGGTGTCCCTGTGATGGACTGGAGACCTGTCCAGGTGTCCCTGTGATGGACTGGAGACCTGTCCAGGTGTCCCTGTGATGGACTGGAGACCTGTCCAGGTGTCCCTGTGATGGACTGGAGACCTGTCCAGGTGTCCCTGTGATGGACTGGAGACCTGTCCAGGTGTCCCTGTGATGGACTGGAGACCTGTCCAGGTGTCCCTGTGATGGACTGGAGACCTGTCCAGGTGTCCCTGTGATGGACTGGAGACCTGTCCAGGTGTCCCTGTGATGGACTGGAGACCTGTCCAGGTGTCCCTGTGATGGACTGGAGACCTGTCCAGGTGTCCCTGTGATGGACTGGAGACCTGTCCAGGTGTCCCTGTGATGGACTGGAGACCTGTCCAGGTGTCCCTGTGATGGACTGGAGACCTGTCCAGGTGTCCCTGTGATGGACTGGAGACCTGTCCAGGTGTCCCTGTGATGGACTGGAGACCTGTCCAGGTGTCCCTGTGATGGACTGGAGACCTGTCCAGGTGTCCCTGTGATGGACTGGAGACCTGTCCAGGTGTCCCTGTGATGGACTGGAGACCTGTCCAGGTGTCCCTGTGATGGACTGGAGACCTGTCCAGGTGTCCCTGTGATGGACTGGAGACCTGTCCAGGTGTCCCTGTGATGGACTGGAGACCTGTCCAGGTGTCCCTGTGATGGACTGGAGACCTGTCCAGGTGTCCCTGTGATAGGGTTTCCGCCACCTCTCACACAGTGACTGCTGGATATGGACACAAGTGACCCCCGTTATCCGAAAAGGAAGCAAGGAAGCAGGTAAAATATAATGGATGGATGGATGGATGGATGGATGGATGGATGGATCAATGAATGATGGATGAATAGATGATGGATGGATGAATGGATGGAATGAATAATGAATGATGGATGGATGGATGGATGAATATATGAAAAATGGATGGATGGATGAATGATAGATGGATGAATGATGGATGGATGAATGATGGATGGAACGATGAATGATGGATGAATGGATATATGAATAATGGATGGATGTTTGGATGGATGAATGATTAATAGATGATAGATGGATGAAGGATTAATGGATGGATGGATGGATGAATGAATGATGGATCAATGGATAGATGAATAATGGATGGATGTTTGGATGGATGAATGATTAATAGATGATAGATGGATGAATGATTAATGGATAGATGGATGAATGATGGATCAATGGATAGATGAATGATGGATGGATGTTTGGATGGATGAACAAGATGATAGATGATAGATGGATGAATGATTAATGGATGAATGGATAGATGAATGATGGATGGATGTTTGGATGGATGAACGATTAATATATGATAGATGGATGAATGATTAATGAATGGATAGATGAATGGATAGATGAATGATGGATGGAAGGATGAATGAATGATGGATTGAGTGGATAGATGAATGATGGCTGTTTGGATAGATGATAGATTGATGGATGCATGGATGAATGATGGATGAATGGATAGATGAAGGATGGATGGATGAATGATGGATGAATGGATAGATGAAAGATAGATGAGAGGATGAATGATGGATGAATGGATAGATGAATGATGGATGAATGAATGATGGATTGAGTGGATAGATGAATGATGGCTGTATAGATGAAGGATGGATGGGAGGATGAATGATGGATGAATGGATAGATAAATGATGGATGAATGAATGATGGATGAATGGATAGATGAATGATAGATGAATGAATGATGGATTGAGAGGATAGATGAATGATGGCTGTTTGGATAGATGAAGGATGGCTGATTGGATAGATGAAGGATGGATGGGAGGATAAATGATGGATGAATGGATAGATGAATGATGGATTGAGTGGATAGATGAATGATGGCTGTTTGGATAGATGAAGGATGGATGGAAGGATGAATGATGGAAGAATGATAGATGAATGAAGGATGAATGAATGATGATGAATGAATAGATGAATGATGGATGAATGAATGATGGATTGAGTGGATAGATGAATGATGGCTGTTTGGAAAGATGAAGGATGGATGGGAGGATGAATGATGGATGAATGGATAGATGAATGATGGATTAAGTGGATAGATGAATGATGGCTGTTTGGATAGATGAATGATGGATTGAGTGGATATATGAATGATGGCTGTTTGGATAGATGAATGGCTAGATGAATGATGGATTGAGTGGATAGATGAATGATGGTTGTTTGGATAGATGAATGATGGCTGTTTGGACAGATGAATGATGGCTGTTTGGATAGATGAATGATGGATTGAGTGGATAGATGAATGATGGCTGTTTGGATAGATGAATGATGGCTGTTTGGACAGATGAATGATGGCTGTTTGGATAGATGAATGATGGATTGAGTGGATAGATGAATGATGGCTGTTTGGATAGATGAAGAATGGATTGAGTGGATAGATGAATGATGGCTGTTTGGATATATGAATGATGGCTGTTTGGATAGATGAATGGCTAGATGAATGATGGATTGAGTGGATAGATGAATACCATACCATACCATACCAGTTTATTTATAAAGCACTTAAAAATACAGCAGCAGCCGTCCGAAGTGCTGTACAAGAATAAAAACAAGCACAAAACAATAAAAACAATCAATCTCAATCATATAAATATCGGTACATCACAAGTAAAATAATACAACACTAAAACAGAGATGTGAACTCATTCTGGTTTAAAAGCCAATGATGGCTGTTTGGATAGATGAAGGATGGATTGAGTGGATAGATGAATGATGGCTGTTTGGATAGATGAATGATGGCTGTTTGGATAGATGAAGGATGGCTGTTTGGATAGATGGTAAATGGTAAATGGTAAATGGAGCTTATTTATATAGCGCTTTCCAGCCCCCTGTGAGGAGCCCCAAAGCCCTGTACAATACCAACCATCCACCCATTCATTCAGACATTCATACACCGGTAGTGGTAGCCTGCCTTGCAAGGCGCCATCCAGACCTACCGGGAGCAACTCGGGGTTAAGTGTCTTGCCCAGGGACACAACGACATATGGTGGGCGGATGCGGGATTCGAACCTCCAACCTTCCGATCAGGGGTCGACTGCCATTACCACTACATCATGGCCGCCCCAGATGAAGGATGGCTGTTTGGATAGATGAAGGATGGCTGTTTGGATAGATGAAGGATGGCTGTTTGGATAGATGAAGGATGCCTGTTTGGATAGATGAAGGATGCCTGTTTGGATAGATGAAGGATGGCTGTTTGGATAGATGAATGATGGATTGAGTGGATAGATGAATGATGGCTGTTTGGATAGATGATGGATGGCTGTTTGGATAGATGAAGGATGGCTGTTTGGATAGATGAAGGATGGCTGTTTGGATAGATGAATGATGGATTGAGTGGATAGATGAATGATGGCTGTTTGGATAGATGAATGATGGATTGAGTGGATAGATGAATGATGGATTGAGTGGATAGATGAATGATGGCTGTTTGGATAGATGAAGGATGGCTGTTTGGATAGATGAATAATGGATTGAGTGGATAGATGAATGATGGCTGTTTGGATAGATGAATGATGGCTGTTTGGATAGATGAATGATGGCTGTTTGGATAGATGAATGATGGCTGTTTGGATAGATGAAGGATGGCTGTTTGGATAGATGAATGATGGATTGAGTGGATAGATGAATGATGGCTGTTTGGATAGATGATGGATGGCTGTTTGGATAGATGAAGGATGGCTGTTTGGATAGATGAAGGATGGCTGTTTGGATAGATGAAGGATGGATTGAGTGGATAGATGAATGATGGCTGTTTGGATAGATGAAGGATGGCTGTTTGGATAGATGAATGATGGATTGAGTGGATAGATGAATGATGGATTGAGTGGATAGATGAATGATGGCTGTTTGGATAGATGAAGGATGGCTGTTTGGATAGATGAATAATGGATTGAGTGGATAGATGAATGATGGCTGTTTGGATAGATGAATGATGGCTGTTTGGATAGATGAATGATGGCTGTTTGGATAGATGAATGATGGCTGTTTGGATAGATGAATGATGGCTGTTTGGATAGATGAATGATGGCTGTTTGGATAGATGAATGATGGCTGTTTGGATAGATGAATGATGGCTGTTTGGATAGATGAAGGATGGCCGTTTGGATAGATGAAAGATGGCCGTTTGGATAGATGAACAATGGCTGTTTGGATAGATGAAGGATGGCTGTTTGGATAGATGAATGATGGATTGAGTGGACAGATGAAGGATGGCTGTTTGGATAGATGAAGGATGGCTGTTTGGATAGATGAATGATGGCTGTTTGGATAGATGAATGATGGCTGTTTGGATAGATGAAGGATGGCTGTTTGCATAGATGAATGACGGATGAATGATGGATTGAGTGGATAGAGGAATGATGGCTGTTTGGATAGATGAAGGATGGCTGTTTGGATAGATGAATGATGGCTGTTTGGATAGATGAATGATGGCTGTCTGGATAGATGAATGATGGCTGACTGGATAGATGAAGGATGGCTGTTTAGATAGATGAAGGATGGCTGTTTGGATAGATGAAGGATGGCTGTTTGGATAGATGAATGATGGATTGAGTGGACAGATGAAGGATGGCTGTTTGGATAGATGAAGGATGGCTGTTTGGATAGATGAATGATGGCTGTTTGGATAGATGAATGATGGCTGTTTGGATAGATGAAGGATGGCTGTTTGGATAGATGAATATGGATTGAGTGGATAGATGAATGATGGCTGTTTGGATAGATGAAGGATGGCTGTTTGGATAGATGAAGGATGGCTGTTTGGATAGATGACTGATGGCTGTTTGGATAGATGAATGATGGCTGTTTGGATAAATGATGGATTGAGTGGACAGATGAAGGATGGCTGTTTGGATAGATGAATGATGGCTGTTTGGATAGATGATTGATGACTGTTTGGATAGATGAATGATGGCTGTTTGGATAGATGACTGATGACTGTTTGGATAGATGAATGATGACTGTTTGGCTAGATGAATGATGACTGTTTGGATAGATTAATGATGGCTGTTTGGATAGATGAATGATGGCTGTTTGGATAGATGAAGGATGTGTGTTTGGATATATGAATGATGGCTGTTTGGATAGATGAAGGATAGATAGGAGGATGGATGATGGATGAATGGATAGATGAATGATGGATGAATAAATGATGGATTGAGTGGATAGATGAATGATGGCTGTTTGGATAGATGAAGGATGGCTGTTTGGATAGATGAAGGATAGATGGGAGGATGAATTATGGATGAATGGATAGATGAATGATGGATTGAGTGGATAGATGAATGATGGCTGTTTGGATAGATGAAGGATGGCTGTTTGGATAGATGAAGGATGGATGGGAGGATGCATGATGGATGAATGGATAGATGAAGGATGGATTGAGTGGATGGATGGATGAATGATGGCTGTTTGGATAGATGAAGGATGGATGGGAGGATGAATGGATAGATGAATGATGGATGAATGAATGAATGATGGATGAATGGATAGATGAATGATGGATGAATGAATGATGGATTGAGTAGACAGATGAAGGATGGATGAGAGGATGAATGATGGATGAATGGATAGATGAATGATGGATTGAGTGGATAGATGAATAATGGCTGTTTGGATAGATGAAGGATGGATGGGAGGATGAATGATGGATGAATGCATAGATGAAGGATGGATTGAGTGGATGGATGAATGATGGCTGTTTGGATAGATGAAGGATGGATGGGAGGATGAATGATGGATGAATGGATAGAGGAATGATGGATGAATGAATGATGGATGAATGAATGATGGATGAATGAATGGTGGATTGAGTGGATAGATGAATGATGGCTGTTTGAATAGATGAATGATGGATTGAGTGGATAGATGAATGATGGCTGTTTGGATAGATGAATGATGGCTATTTGGATAGATGAATGATGGATGAAAGGATAGATGAATGATGGATGAATGATAGATTGAGTGGATAGATGAATGATGGCTGTTTGGGGAGATGAATGATGGATTGAGTGGATAGATGAATGATGGCTGTTTGGATAGATGAATGATGGCTGTTTGGATAGATGAATTATGGCTGTCTGGATAGATGAATGATGGCTGTTTGGATAGATGAATGATGGCTGTTTGGATAGATGAATTATGGCTGTCTGGATAGATGAATGATGGATTGAGTGGATAGATGAATGATGGCTGTTTGGATAGATGAAGGATGGCTGTTTGGATAGATGAAGGATGGCTGTTTGGATAGATGAATGATGGATTGAGTGGATAGATGAAGGATGGCTGTTTGGATAGATGAATGATGGCTGTTTGGATAGATGAATGATGGCTGTTTGGATAGATGAATGATGGATGTGGATAGATGAATGATGGCTGTTTGGATAGATGAAGGATGGCTGTTTGGATAGATGAAGGATGGCTGTTTGGATAGATGAAGGATGGCTGTTTGGATAGATGAATGATGGCTGTTTGGATAGATGAAGGATGGCTGTTTGGATAGATGAAGGATGGCTGTTTGGATAGATGAATGATGGATTGAGTGGATAGATGAAGGATGGCTGTTTGGATAGATGAAGGATGGCTGTTTGGATAGATGAAGGATGGCTGTTTGGATAGATGAAGGATGGCTGTTTGGATAGATGACTGATGGCTGTTTGGATAGATGACTGATCGCTGTTTGGATAGATGACTGATGGCTGTTTGGATAGATGACTGATGGCTGTTTGGATAGATGACTGATCGCTGTTTGGATAGATGAATGAGGGCTGTTTGGATAGATGAATGATGGCTGTTTGGATAGATGAAGGATGGCTGTTTGGATAGATGAAGGATGGCTGTTTGGATAGATGAATGAGGGCTGTTTGGATAGATGAATGAGGGCTGTTTGGATAGATGAATGAGGGCTGTTTGGATAGATGAATGATGGCTGTTTGGATAGATGAATGATGGCTGTTTGGATAGATGAAGGATGGCTGTTTGGATAGATGAAGGATGGATGGGAGAATGAATTATGGATGAATGGATAGATGAATAATGGATGAATGATGGATTGAGTGGATAGATGAATGATAGATGAATGGATAGATGAACGATTGATGGAAGGATGAATGAATGATAGATTGAGTGGATAGATGAATAATAGATGAATGATGGTTTGAGTGGATAGATGAATGATGGCTGTTTGGATAGATGAATGATAGTTGAATGATGGATTGAGTGGATAGATGAAGGATGGCTGTTTGGATAGATGAAGGATGGATTGAGTGGATAGATGAATGATGACAGTTTGGATAGATGAAGGATGGCTGTTTGGATAGATGAATGATGGATTGAGTGGATAGATGAATGATGGCTGTTTGGATAGATGAAGGATGGATTGAGTGGATAGATGAATGATGGCTGTTTGGATAGATGAATGATGGCTGTTTGGATAGGTGAAGGATGGCTGTTTGGATAGATGAAGGATGGCTGTTTGGATAGATGAATGATGGATTGAGTGGATAGATGAATGATGGCTGTTTGGATAGATGAAGGATGGCTGTTTGGATAGATGAATGATGGCTGTTTGGATAGATGAATGATGGCTGTTTGGATAGATGAAGGATGGCTGTTTGGATAGATGAAGGATGGCTGTTTGGATAGATGAATGATGGCTGTTTGGATAGATGTCGGATGGATTGAGTGGATAGATGAATGATGGCTGTTTGGATAGGTGAAGGATGGCTGTTTGGATAGATGAAGGATGGCTGTTTGGATAGATGAAGGATGGCTGTTTGGATAGATGAAGGATAGATGGGAGGATGAATGACGGATGAATGGATAGATGAGTGATGGTTGAATGGATAGATGAAGTATGGATGGGAGGATGAATGATGGATGAATGGAAAGATAAATGATGGATGAATGAATGATGGATGAATGGATAGATGAATGATGGATGAATGGATAGATGAAGGATGGCTGGGAGGATGAATGATGGATGAATGGATAGATGAATGATGGATGAATGATGGATGGATGAATGGATAGATGAATGATGGATGAATGGATAGATGAAGGATGGCTGGGAGGATGAAAGATGGATGAATGGATAGATGAATGATGGATGAATGAATGATGGATGAATGGATAGATGAATGATGGATGAATGGATAGATGAAGGATGGATGGGAGGATGAATGATGGATGAATGGATAGATGAATGATGGATGAATGATGGTTGGATGAACCTGCATTCCACGTGTCACTCACTCAGCAGTGTGTGTCACAGCTCCTGACTGTGTCAGACAGATAAAACAATGTGTGTGTTAGAAAAACCAGTGAACTTCAACAGTGTTCATTAAAACACTCGTCAATAGATGTCTGTAAAACCACTTCATGAGCACTCCCTTCAAAACATTTTCAAAGCTTTCTAAACAGTTCATTGTTATTTCTCTTAGTTGCTGGATTTAATCAATAAAATGGGAGAAAAAAAAGTGCTGCCTTTCCTTCACAGCAACTACCAACCAGCCAACACATGTGACACCACCGGTGTGCACGTGCTGTCCGGTGTGCACGTGCTGTGGGTGTTAGGACTTCACACCCACAGCTGCACACACAGGACCGCTGTGACATGTAGCTATGAACAGGTGTGTATGAACAGGTGTGTATGAACAGGTGTGTGTATGAACAGGTGTGTACGAACAGGTGTGTGTATGAACAGGTGTGCGTATGAACAGGTGTGTGTGTGAACAGGTGTGTGTATGAACAGGTGTGTATGAACAGGTGTGTGTACGAACGTGTGTGTACGAACGTGTGTATGAACAGGTGTGTATATGAACAGGTGTGTATATGAACAGGTGTGTGTGAACAAGTGTGTGTATGAACAGGTGTGTATATGAACAGGTGTGTGTGAACAAGTGTGTGTATGAACAGGTGTGTGTATGAACAGGCGTGTGTATGAACAGGCGTGTATGAACAGGTGTGTATGAACAGGTGTGTATGAACACGTGTGTATGAACACGTGTGTATGAACAGGTGTGTATGAACAGGTGTATCTTTCCAGGCAGCCAATGAAGAGCAGTTGTTTAACAGCTTTGCTTGCCCACACACTCACGCTACAGTCATGTTTCACACAGTGAGGAAGAAACTCTGTGCACAGAGGAGGACTTACAAGATCTTTATTTATTACACCATGTGAGATGAAGCAGAGCAGAGACATCCATCTCAAATTCATTTTGACTCAATAAACAATGAAACATGTTTCAGAAAATAATTATCTCTTTGGCTCATGAACTAATGACAAGCATAATGACTGGGATGAATTATGAAATTACATCCATTTACCCACGTCTTCCTTTTCAACACCTGGACAGGTCTCCAGTCCATCACAGGGACACATGGACACGTCTCCAGTCCATCACAGGGACACATGGACATGTCTCCAGTCCATCACAGGGACACATGGACAGGTCTCCAGTCCATCACAGGGACACATGGACAGGTCTCCAGTCCATCACAGGGACACATGGACAGGTGTTCAGTCCATCACTGGGACACATGGACACAGTGTTACACAACCAGTTTGCTGATGACAGCCTCAAACTTGTTAAGAGAGTTTGAGAAAACAGCTAGGAAGAGGGCAGACTACAGGAACCACTTGAGATTCCGGGTTCAACTGTCCCCCTCTTACAATGCTGTTATTGCATTATTGCAGATATTTTCTCCCCATCCCTCACCACGCACCTCCACCCTCCTCATCTCAAATTAATACATGTAGAGATTTTGAGACTCGGGTGTGCTACAACGTTTTTACATCTCTGTTGTTCAGAACCACCTGGGACTCAATTTTATTATACACTTTATACATTCACTCATAAACATCCTCATAAAATTCACATATAGGAATTGGGGTGAGCACTATGGTTATGGGTGGTGGGATGACATCACTCTCGCCCCCTGTGCCTATGCTCACTCACAATTATGCATTTAGACAATAAGGGCCTGGGTTAGAGTTGGAGTGGAGGGGAAACTGGCATAATGCCAGCCTTTGCTCCTTCTCTTCCCTTTTTAAATGCACTTTACAACAACATACACCAACAGCACATTTGGGGACGGGAGTGTGTATGTCGGGGTCTAGATTTGTTCATTTCAATTTTATTTATTTATGTACTGTATTTATTTATATGGATATATGTATATGTGTATATATATGTATATATATATATATATATGTATATA
>JBBPBX010045601.1:0-26954 GCA_038048925.1 Garcialebias charrua | reverse complement strand
CACAAGGACATATTTAGACAAGCAACATCATTTATCATTACTGGCACTTTTTGTTGTTGGGGTTTTTGTTCTTTCAGTTGTTGCAAGCATTTGAGAATCTGTATTTACTAAGGGAAAAATAGAAGCTTGTGAAAATGCTCATCAGTATATACGAAGAAAAATGAAATTTAATTTGAAACTAGACTTTATGTTAGTGTCTGAATTGTGTTAAAGTCCACACCTGTTCGGCTCTTCCTTGAACTGCATTGACCTGCAGATTTTTGGCTAATCTCAGAAACACTGAAAATCAGTTGCAAAGGCTTCACAAGAAGAAAGCAAAATTAAATTGTTAATACATTTTTATAGTCATGCATTACATATATTATAAATTTAGCAATTAAGCTGCGTTAAAAACACTTTTTATTGCTTTATTGGATTTTTTTAGCTAACATTTGGTGCTTGTTGGTGAGGAGCAAATCATTAATTTGCAATGTGGTACTGTTTCATCTTAGTCTGAAATTATTTTAATACTGACAATAGCATCAACATACTTTGGGATTAAAAGGCGTACTTTATTTTACTTTATTTAGTAGTGTTTTATTAGCCTGGTTGATACCAGACCCATGTCCTTCACTTCGCTTTGGAATTGAGCGGAGCTGCGTAGGAATGGCGAGGGCCAGGCTAGTGTTTTATAGTTATGGTACCATAATTACAGATTCCTCCAGAGAAACACGAGATGAAATGAAGAGCATGCTTCTGACTGACAAGATGAAGTCATTGCATGAAAAATCAACAGTGTGCTGATTGAAAGTTGACTCACTCTTTTGCTGGATATTTTTTGACAGCATGCAGTCCTGTAGGTTTAAATATGTTAACACAAATTTAAATAAGGTAAAAATTGAATTTCATGCAAAAACTGACGTGTAAAGCCATGCATGGAGGACATGACTGAAGGATATTTTGTCACTTTTTTATACAAGTAAAATTTTAATTTATTAATGATATAAAAATAGTTGTCTTAGACATTTACTTTATCTGGAGTGAATGAAGAATACCTATGAACAAAAATGAGATGCATGTTTGGCTAACCTACTGAGTGAGCATGGACAGGGTTCTCTTTGAAACAATTTAAAAAGATTGTATGCACATCAGTAACAAGACAAACAAATGTGAGAGAGAACAAATATAATAAACAGACATTCAACAGAACAGACTGTTCAGCGATTTGTAGATATACAAGAGAATTATGAACTGGATTTGGCGATGAACTGGTAACCAGTGCAGGGAGGCCAAGACTGGTGTAATGTGCTCTCTTTTGCCTGTGCTGGTTAAAAATTGGGCTGCTGCATTATCTGATGTGAATGAAACTGGCTTTACTCCAGAGCTCTGACGTTTGATACTTTACCTTACTGCACGCTGAACTTTACTAAACTGAGTGATATTTCACCTCACTTTCCTCTATTGGTATGACCTCTGGTATTAAACCTTGTCACGTCATTAGTACTCCAAATTAAGCCATTTGAAGTCTGGAAAACATAAATGTTGCTGTGCAGAAAGTCGATGCCGGGGTCACCTGAGCTGGAGGCCAGGTGCAGACGGTACATCAATTTAAAGAGCCGGTTCGTTTTTACTCCCGTCTATTTTTCACACTGTACTCCCGTGGAGCAGTACGTGAGCTTCGAGCTTGATGAGGTTGAGTTCAGTGTGAGTGCAGTGCATCCACACCAGCATTAATGAAAGCTGATGGTGGACTGTGCTGCTTCAGTCGAGACTCACGCAGCTTCATCTGAACTCAGGGGAGTCCAGGAATTGCGTCATGACCCCAGAAGCCGGCAGAGCTGTAGCTTCTTATCTTCTCGGCTGAGGACGTAAAAGCTCAACTTTCTTTGTGTCTTTCATGGTGTATTTAGGATCAGACACTGAGGGGTTTGGCTCAGTCCTCAGGCGTTTTTTCAGGCTGGCTAAAAGGAGATTCAGACTAAGCTGGCTAAATACAACAACGCTGTGTAGTACTATGCATTGATTGTATAAGTTTTACTGGTTTAATCAAATAGTTTTTTTTTTAATTACAGCACCCCCTCGCTATTTTGCGGTTCATTTATCGCAGACTCGCTCTATCGCGGTTTTTCAAAATAAGATTGGACATGACACACAATTGGCTGATTGATGGATGAGCCGTACGATCAGCATGGAATTTTTATTTTAAATAAATTATTTTAACTTATTTAGCACCTGTGTGCACCTTTGTGCAGCTCATACTGCAGGTTAAGCTTCCTGCTGCAGCTGATCAGCTGTTCACCGTGCAGTGTGGCCAAGAGCGCTTGCAGGTGGCGAAGAGCAGAGAAGGCAGAGAGCTGAAATCATGACATGCTGTGCTCTTGGTGTTTATAGAGTTTAGAAACATTGTTTAGAATATTGGAAGTGTGGAAGGATTTAAAATGCCTTAATATATAAATACAAAAATAAACTACTACTTACTACTTGTATTACTACAGTATTCCTACTTTGTGGTTTTTTACTAATCGCAGGGCTTCAAGGTATGAATTCCCTGCGATAAACAAGGGACTACTGTACCGGTACTTCCAAAATAAATAAATAAACTGGCCAACCTGGCATTATTTTTCCTTGTTTTTCCTTTTTTTAAATAACTTGAGGAACTGTACAGTTTTTTTTTGGGTGTGTGTTTTTGGGCTACAGTGTAGAGCTACAGAGGCATAACGAATTGAGAGCTGCTCACAAAGATTTACACAATTTTTGAAAAATATTTGTGAGAAAAAGGCCTTCTGTGTTAACCAGCACTTTTTCTTTGCCGAGATAATCCATCCACCTATCAGGCATGGCATATCATCAAGATGCTGATTAGACAGCATTATTATTGGGGCTGAGATGGTGTAGAGGCAGGGCAGCCGGCTCAGGACCAGAAGGTCTCAGGTTTGATCCCCGTTCACGGCATACCTCGTTGTGTCCCTGGGCAAGAGACTTAACCCCGAGTTGCTCCCGGTAGGACAGGCAGCGCCTTGCAAGGCAGTCTACCGTTACCGGTGTATGAAAGTGTGTATGAATGGGTGGATGGTTGGTACTGTGAAGCGCTTTGGGGCCCCTCAAAGGGGACTGGAAAGCGCTATATAAGTAAGCTCCATTTACCATTTCCATTTACCGGTACCATTGTTTTATAGCTTTAGGCTGACCACAATAAAAGGCCACTCTAAAATGTGCTGTTTAATCAGAGCACAATGCCACAGATGTTGCACGTTTTGAGGCACCGTGCAATTGGCATGTTAACTGCAAAAATGTCTACCAGAGAAGTGCTCACTAACAGATTTACACAAAACTGTGGACAGTATTTGAGGGAAAAAAGGCACACTTAATCTACTGTATTGATGTTTGGAGGAAAGCATGCAAAACAATTACAAAGCCTATTTTTGTTTTACAGAAAAGAGCTGTAAGAATTATCACCAGAAAACATTACTGTCATCCATCTAGTACATTATTTTATCAACTGAAGTTATTGAAGTTCCATGATTTGGTAGATTATATTTTATCAGTTATGTATAGGGCTCAGAATAACACATTACCTTTAAATATCCAAATACATTTAGTTAAAAGACAAAGTTGTTATAATCTTAAAGGAGACCACATATTGTTTATTTTTATTTTTATGGCATTTCTGTGGGCTATCCAGACCCTATTCATTCAATTTAATGCACAAAATAATTCTTAGATAATAAAATATCCCCTTTCTAGTTATGCATTTTCTGACTTCCGTTCTAAACGACCGGTTTATGATAATGAGCTCTGAACGCCACGCCCTACAAAGATCTGTTTACATTTACTCCGCCCTCTGAAACAGCCAGTATCTCTAATATGTTGTTGTTTTAAAATTAGCTCTTTTTTAATTACTCATTTGACTTACTGTTAGTGCTAGCTTAAGATAACTTACCGAAAGCCGTCTGCGCGCGCCGCCATTTGCAGCTCCTTTTAGCATTAGCCCACCTCCGAGGCTAATGATAGCTCTTCCTCCTCCGGCACACCGCCAGTTAACCGCTCGTTGCATGCGGCGCTTTTGGGAGCGATCGCTGCTTCAGTCCACACACACACAAAGTTCACCGAGTGTTTCCAGTTAATTTATCCGTATGAGGCAACCTCTGACCGGAGCCAGCAGCTCCCAGCAGCCCCCAACGTAGATGGTCCCTTCGCCGGCGGTCTGCTCGTTTTATTTCTGCCTGATGCGCGTTGGGAGCGATCGCTAATACACTAAAAATTGAACTAAAACGTAAAAATAACAATTATAAAGTATTATTATGTAGATGTATATATCTAGTCTCACCCCGATCTCTCCGAAACAAAAGGCTTAAAAAAAAAAAAGATGCCGTGGCCGGGAAACGAACCCCGGTCCTTTGGGTGCCAAACCAGCTCTTTATCTCCCAGACCCACCTGGCAGTTGAGCAAAAGCAGTCCTTCATCGTATAAGAAACAAATACAACCACCTACTTTTAGAACGCTGGAGTTTTGATTAGATTTTGATGAAGTGAAAGGTATTCTTAAAATAAATAAATTGCTAATCTGAAAAGTATATCGATCAGTGGTGCTTGTACGTTTCAGACTGTCGCCCCGCGAGAGTGTGTGTGTGCACAGTTTCAACGAGACAGAGTTCAAACAAGGTAATAAAACATTCTGGTTTTACTCAAGATGTGCTGCGTGGCTGGAGCAGGGCAAGCCCCTAGCCCCCCGGGGGCTAAATAAATGAATAAATAAATAAATGACCGCCGGGTCAGCTCCTAAACTGCTCGGCAACCGTGACAGCTCCTAAACTGCTCGGCAACCGTGACGTCATACTGAAGTGGGTTGAGCCCAGAGCCATATATATAGAGAGTTCCGACACTCTTTGATGTCGCCGACAGGCGGTCAATCGTTCCAAACAACGGCTATGGAAACCTTGTGGAGCTGCGCCCTCTGGCGGCGACGGAGCACTACTGCAGGCAGCTTCAGACTTTAACCAGAGCCATGGAACAAATCGCCCCCTCCATGACCCACGTGACTTCCGCATTCCATTCTTACAATGGAACTCTATGGGAGTGTCGCAACTCTCACTTTATATGGCTCTGGTTGAGCCGCACCAGGGGTTGCTAGGTGAGGGGCTGGACTAAAGGTGCGGGGTGGGTTGTCCTGCGGTTTGTGACGTCACAAACTGCAGGAAGTGAGAACGAAACGTATCTTATCACAGTAAAATAAATATACTTAGAGTAAATAAACCACTGGGTGCATTTTTTTGGCACTAGGACTGTTTTTTTATGAAGTAAATACCCAAAGTTGAGTAAAAAAACATTAAAAAGTGAATTTTGCATGTGTGGTCCCCTTTAAGGGGACAGAGATATTTGTCAAACCAAAATTCAGAACTAGTTTGAAGGGACGGTCTACCTCAATCCAGGGAATTGGATTATGGAATGGTTTGGAGAATGAAGTTAAAAATGCCAAGTAAATGTTTACATTTAAGAAAATGATCAAAACTGAATTGTTAAAAAAAAAAAAGACGTAGTGTAATGTGTATTGTATTAGAGTTAGAAAAATAAAAAAGTTATTCATTTTGCTTTGTTACTTGAAGATTAATTTTGTTTGAACTAATTGTTTGAAAAAAGGGGCAAATATAACAAGATTTTTCTTCTTTCTGCTACCTTTCATTTTTATATTTTGTATGTTATCGTTTATGGGATTGTTTTATACAGTATTGTATTTTAAAATGAACAAATTCATAAATAACTCGTGAAAAATAGGAGCAAAGACTAAAGTGTTGCGTTTATATTTTTGTTCAGTATATGTTCCTGACAGATGGATAAATGAGCCCATGCAAGAGCTAGGAATTAGGGCTGGGCGATATGGAAAAAAATCATATATCACGATATGGACTTTTTTATATCACGATAACGATATATATCACGATATATACAACACGATGTGTGTGTGTGTGTGTACAGGAAAAATTTGGACCAAAGTTTTTTTATTTTATTATTTTACTACAGATAGTTACAATTATAAGAATGTGAACAAAAAGAACAAGGAAATTTGGACCAAAGTAGAAACTAGATCTACCTAAGATCTACCTTAATTCAAGGAGTACGATTATGGAATGACTTAATGCCAAATGACAAATGTTAAGGAAGCCAAATCATTCCTTGTATTTAAGAAACTGGTAAAAAATGAATTGCTAAAAAAAATATAAATGAATCTAATTTAATGTGTGATATATGTGAATTGAAAATTGACTGAGTTATTTACTTATTTTGTTATTATAGAAAATATTGTTTGAACTGTTATTAGATGAATAAGGAGCAGATTTAATAAGATTTATTCTTCATCTGCTACCTTTCATTTTTATTTTTTTTCTATTATGAATACGTTAATTGTTGTATTTCATATTATAAAATGAATAAACAAACAAACAAACAACTCCTTTTCTACTTTGGTCCAAATTTTTCCTGCAGGTGGCGGTAAAACAACAGCTGCTAATGAAACTCACGAAGAAGAAATCCGCTCTGAAGTTTGAGTAAACAAAGCAAGAAACAGAAAAGAGAAAACGTTGCGTTTGATTGCGGTTCTGTTGTGTCTCTGGTCTGTTTTGTATTGGTTAACTGGACCCGAGTTCGGACTCGGTTGGACTCTGGGTTCGTGTCCTCTGGACCCATTTTGTCTCCGAGTTTCAGCGGAGCAAATAAGTCAGAGTCAGAGAGTCAGAGTCAGAGAGTCTTTATTGTCATTTGCACCGCATGTGGTACATGAGATGAAAACGAGATTATGTACACGAGGTCCCAGTTACATCCAACAACAAATGAAAGAGAAAAACAGTAATAACATCGAGAACTAACTAAGAAAAACATCAACTAGTAATACACTAAGCCTAATATAGTGGGAATAAACAGCAGCACGAACATGAGTTTGTATGAGCAGATGGTCACAGATGGTCACAGATGAACACAGCAACAAGAAAACATATCAGCATCACCATGATGTGATATTTTGCAGTGTTTATTTTAATTTTATTTTTATTTATTCATGAGTCTAACAGCCTCAGGGTAGAAGCTGTTCCTCAGTCTAGTGGTTCTACACTTGATGCTCCTCAACCTCCGTCCTGAGGGGAGTGGGGCAAAGAGTGAGTGTGCTGGATGAGTGAGGTCTTTCATGATACAGGTGGCTCTTTTCCTGCATCTAGAGGTGTAAATGTCTGTGATGGTGGGGAGACTGACTCCAACAGACTTCTGTGCAGCCTTCACCACTCTCTGCAGAGCTTTTCTTTCTTCAACTGTGCAGCCTCCATGCCACACGTTGATGCTGGAGCACAGGATGCTCTCCACTGCACACCTGTAGAACGAGGTGAGAACTGGGCTGCTCAGACCGGCTCGTCTCAGCCGTCTGAGGAAGTAGAGTCTCTGATGACCTTTCTTGATCAGGCTGGTGGTGTTGTTGCTCCAGCTGAGGTTATCATTCAGGTGTACACCCAGGTATTTGTAGCTGGAGACCACTTCCACTGCAGACCCACCTATTACCAGTGGGGCATGGGTGTGTTTGTTCCTTCTGAAGTCCACAATCATCTCCTTTGTCTTCTTCACATTCATGTGAAGATTGTTCTCTTTGCACCAGCTCTCCAGATGTTCCACCTCCTGTCTGTAGCTGGACTCATCATTGTTTGTGATGCATCCCACCACCGCTGTATCATCTGCAAACTTAACAATATGACAGCCTGGAAGTGTGGCTGTACAATCATATGTGAGCAGAGTGAACAGAAGGGGGCTCAGCACACATCCCTGAGGAGAGCCAGTGCTGAGGGTTATGGTGGAGGAGGAGAAGTTGTGGATCTTCACGGACTGTGGTCTGTCTGTTAAGAAGTCTAGTATCCAGTTACAAATAGAGGGGCTTAGTCCAAGTGTAGATAGTTTGTCTATCAGAGTTTGGGGGATCATGGTGTTGAAGGCAGATGTGAAGTCCACAAAGAGCAGACGCACGTATGAGTCCTTCTGATCCAGGTGGGTGAGAGCAGTGTGGACCACGGAAGAAATGGCGTCCTCATAATGGAAGCTAACAAGGTGAGCTTCCCCCTCTTTTTGGTAAATGTTCTTCTTGGGCTGCCTGCGCAGCTGTTTCTCCTTGTTGAGATCTATGGTTGAGACACCGGCTTCATGCGCGTGCGGCTCTGTTGCTCTCGAGTTTAACAACGTAAAGCATGTGTCGCAAACCCGCGCGTGCGTCCAACATAAAGCAGCGCCGTCATCTCGCAAAACCCCATATGAAGCTTCTTTGCGAGAGTTATTTTTTTATTCTTATTTATCACGATAGAGACGATAGAAGGAAAGTAGCACGATAGACACGTTTCTATCGTCCCCACGATATATATCGTCATATCGCACAGCCCTACTAGGAATTATGTTTTTCATGGTAGTTGAGGTGAAAAAAAAGAATTTTGGGTATGTTCTATTTAAACTTAAGATTTCCGAATTGAACAAAATACTCTTTTGGAAAAATAGTTGTGTAAAGTTTTAACAGTTGAAAAAGGATGCATTTAAATGCTATGTCCAAAGAAGACCACCCATTTTATCTTATTATTTATACAGAATGAAAAAAAAAAAATCCAAGGACAAGGTCTTAAGCAGAATTGACTTTCCCTTTTAGTGAAAAAAGCAGAAAAGACTTTAGTGTCTAAAATAAAAGGATTTAGAGATGAAGTCTGAGAAACATGGGGGCTACTAAGTTTTTCAAATTTAGGTTTTACAGGCAGAAAGAGATGAACAGGCGTTTTAGGCACCCAGAAATGTTTTTGTCCCCAAAATTTTAGCTTTTTATACTTTTTTCCAGCAATGCATACAGTTCTATTTGCATTATTTTCAATTTCAAGTCAACAGATTTGTGAAAGTTCAAATAAAAAAACGTTGAATACATGGCAGCTTATTTAGGAAAGTAGATGGTATGAAAACGGTAACAGTTCATTCATAAACTGAATCATCAAGGAAAATATAAAATTCACTTCAGGTTTAGCCTTGGACCTCAGTCTGAGTCTGACTTGAAGTGAAGAAGTCTGAAAGTGTATTTCAGAATGCATTTCACAGCTTTATTTGATACCTCTGTTGTTGTTGCTGCAGGTCTCCAGAAGTGCTGTGAGCAGGGAAGTCTGGCAGTGAGATAACACTCTCCCAGGCTGTGGATTGAGTAAAGTGAATGGATGTAATAAATTGGGCAGAGTGCTGAAGACTGCCTGGACTGGTGCCAATACTATGCTGCTCCGTATTAAAATTAGCCTCTGTGACTTTATTCACGGTTCACGCAGCGCTCCCAGGAAAGGGAATTTCATTTTGTCCCCATTCTCAAAAGTCCACACGAGACTTAAAAAGCATTAAAAGAAATATCGCTGACCCTTTGAGGCAGAATTGTAAAATTAATGGGATTTCCCTTTTTTATTTTAAAATTGTGTCTGTTTTGTTTAGCAGTAGAGATATGCAAGTCACACAATGTTGAACAAATGGCAGTGATCATCTTTAACGAGCCTTGAAAGGTTATTTAAGTTTTAGATTTTCATTTGCTAAGCTTCACACAACTTGTCAACTCCCAGCTAAAATCTAGGCTCGTTTCTGCTGTTTGAGATCATTTGGTGAACGGCATTTGCAAGAGCATCCCAAAAACTTTTCACAACATTTGCTCACTAGCCTGGTTAAAACCAGACCCTTGTCCTTCACTTCGCTTTGTACTAGGGTCTGGGACTTCTCTCATAGACAAGGATTTCTCCGGTAGATTTTTGACCGGACCAATCAGAGAACAGAAGGCGGAGTTTTGTTAGTTTAGCCTGGCGAGGTCCAGGCTATTCAGATAAATAGCTCAGAAACCACTCGGTGGATATTTTTTCTGCTACCAGTGTGTAATTATATGGCTCTAATTTACTGACTGTTGGCCTAGATTAAACATTTGAGATAAAATTCGATTTTTTATCATTTATTTTCGTAGCGCACCCGAGGCTGTTTGGAAAATGTCAAACCGAAACTATTTAAATCCAGCAGATTTGACCATTTCGTGAATTGATTTAGGAACTGTTAAGCTCAGGAACACTTCTGATATAACGTCAGCTAAGAAATATATTTTTTCTCAGCAAAGAAATAATAGTTTTTTACCTTGTTTTCATGAAAATTCCTTCGTGGCGGCAGCCATTTTAACTGACGACGTCAGTCGACGTCGTTCAAAACTCCGCCTTCTGTTCTCTGATTGGTCCGGTCAAAAATCTACCGGAGAAATCCTTGTCTATGAGAGAAGTCCCAGACCCTAGTACGAAGCGAAGTGAAGGACAAGGGTCTGGTTTTAACCAGGCTATTTGCTCACGTGAGTTTTTTTTTTTTCATTCAACCTTCATTTAAACAGAAAAGTCACATTGAGCCTCGAAGACTCATTTACAAGTGAGACCTGTTGGACAGACAATAAAAGTGGTGAAAATGACACATAGGGTTTGGAGACACAAAAAAAATTCCCAACACATTTTTGACCTCTGTTTGAAGGTCAAAAATGTGGTAATGAATGCCAAGGCCTGTGATCTTGCTGCTTAAATTTTGAACAAGTTCAAAAACTTTGTACAACCATTTCTCTATTAAGATATTTAGATTTGTCAGTAACAGCTTTAACACTCCTTTATACAGTATTTTTGTAAATCTACAGCACTAGGTGTGTATTTTGTAGAGCCCAACTAATATGAACATTTTGGCTATTGTTGATACAGATATTGAGAGGGATGGGCAACTGCCGATAACCAATATAATGGCAGAACATTTTGGAGCTGGGCTTGTTTATTTAGCACAGCTGACCGTGAAGCTAAGCAAATCAGATCCATGCTATACATAGTCCCACAGTAAGTTTACAAGTGGTGCACTGGTCATAAAAACAGTCTTCCTAAAGTACGTTAACATTTTCTATCCTCCACTATTCACCATAAAGTTATCAAGTGTGTTGTAAAAATATAAATTAAAGAAATGCCCTTCCTTGGACATTGTTTAAACAGGTGTCACGTATTAGTGTTGACCACAGCAATGTTTTGTTTTCTTTGTAGAGAAGTAAAGATTTAAGACAATTGAGGATGACAAAGATAACGTTACTAACACTGATATATTATATCTCTACGTTAGATTTATTGTTCTGGAAAAAGTCTTGATGGTAACCTATGCTAGTTTATTCAAATGTTAGCTTGCTAGCTCGAGGGACACATAACTAATGACAAGCAGGTTGGAAGATTGAAGATAATTTATTGTTGATTATTATTATTCTTTTTAAAGATCAGTTAAAATAAACTTACTATGCTCTGTTCAGCAAAACACGCTACACGCAGTATTGCTGTATTCTTTGTCTGTGCTGAACATGAAAGTGAAACTTAAATGAATGGCAATGACTTTAAAGTAGTCTTCATACGCCTTCTGCTGGATACGTTGGCAGCACAGCGGGGTCATTATCAAAGTGGGTCTTAGGAATGGGTACAGATTTTTTAAATTAATATTAGAAGTCAGGTGAAATGAGCAAATTTGCTGATGGTTTTAGTGCAAACATAAGTTCACTGAGATTGCAATCAATATTTTGCTTTTTTGCTCTCAATTTTTAGTCGCCAGCAGTCGCAACTCAGTGGAATATTGGCTTTACTGATGAGCTTAAACCAACTCCTGAAGGCCACCGTCACGTCCCTGAATTAAACGTAGTTTTAATTCAGCAAAGGGGTGCAGTCATGCATGCTTTGCCTAAGTGAAGTAAAAACAAAAGAAAGGTGGCTCTGAATGTCCCTGCATTTATCTTTGAGTGATGGTTTAATAAAAAAAGCAGCCTAACTGAGTTTTATAACTTTTTGTAGGCACACAGCCTAACAACACTCGTTAACAGCTTGGGAATGGTGTTAGTTTGGCCAAAATACAGTACCAGACTAATTAGTCACTTCAATGGAAATGGCTGCGGTTTGGACTCACACATGGATCTTCCACAGTCTGGACTGTGTGTGCCTCTTTTATCAATGTCTATCAAAATTAATCTTAAATCTTTATGAAATTAAGACAAATTACGAGCGACAAACTAGTTCCTTATGATGTGGGGGAAAAAGTTTTTTTTTACAGATTTTGTTTTTTCTTCCTGCAAATAATCCAATACAGTTTGTAGGTTGAATGCTGATTTATGTCAGGGTTTAATCTTACACTAATTTTCATCCTATAGGGTGAAAAAAAAAGCATAATCTACCAATAACGAAACAACAAACGTTTGTTTTTCCTCTATTTTCCTAACTACAATTTACTGTTAAAATTGACTAAAGATGAGCAAAGATCATTGCCAAACATAAATATTCAAGTTCAAATTGTTTAACGCCTACTGAAAGAAAACTTTCAATTTTGTAGTTGGGTTTTATGTGTCTAATGCAAAGTAACATTTAAGCACCAATGCTTCAGACCTATTTAACCAAAATTTCCTGTAAAGAAGACATGAAATAATTTTGAGCTCTTGGATTCATCTACAAATGTTGTATCTGAAAGTATTTATTTTCCTTTTTAAATGCACATATTCCAGGGCTATTCAACTAAACTGCTCAGGGGGCCAGTTTCTTAGCAGCGCAGGGGCCAAACATCCAGAGATTAAGGTCATTATGTAAATAAACCAAGTTTTACAATGATCCTTTTAAGTTTGTTTACTTTATTGCATTGAATCATAAATTAAACAAACAGAACTTCCCCACACACCCAAAAAAAAGTTTTTTTTTTATTTAAAATTTTTTTTAAATTTTTTTTTATGAAGTCATGGTGGGCCGGATTGAAGTCGCCGCCTGCGTTCTGCCTGTTGAATAGCCCTGACCTATCCTGAAGGCTCATGGTGCTTTTAATACCTATAAATTCACAAGAAGCAACTTTTTTACCTTAAAACCCATCTACATATTATTGAGTCTTTTTTACTGGCTTCTATTAACTATTGATTGTAAGTTAATAGTTTTTAATTACAGTTTTTATAGTTTTTATTATTATGTAAACACATTTTTACTAGGGGTACGCTGATAAATCGGCCACGATTTCCTTAATTTTGGGAAATCGGCTGATACATGAGAAACTGATTTATTTATTTATTTTTAGTTTTAACAGCAATTTTCTGAGCTTCATTTATATTTCAGAGCACTACCTCATGGCCATTTAAAACAAGTTTGTATTGTTTCTAGGATATTGTTCAAGGTTATGTTTTTCAATAAAATAAGATTGGAAAATTGAAGGTGCATTGTGACCTTATAACAACTGACAGAAACAAATATCTACATCGGCAGATCAGACTTTTTAGAGATCAGTGATCTGCCAGAAAACTGCATTCGGTGCACCCCTAGTTTTTACCAGCTGAGATCAGGTTCTAATAATCTGCCCTCAAAGACATCCCTCACCAACCTTCACATTACATTTAAATGTTGTCTCCCTTCAAACCCTGCATTTCTTTAAATTTCAGGTTGTCCGTCTCTGTAATTTCCCAGGTATAACGTCTACCAGCAGCACTGAGGTGGCAGAAACGTTTGAAGTTTAATGTAATATAAATCTTTGTCCTGGTTTTGTCTCCTGCGTTGGTTCTGAGCTGTGCGCAGCCACATGGTGTCTCCATTACCTGGCTGAGACACACACGCAGGCCACCTGCAGCTCCTGCACACAGTGACCGACTCGCTTCAGGTGTCGCGCTGCTCTGATTGGTCCAACACAGGGCAGGAAGCTGAAATTGCATGAAGGAGCTGATTTCTCTCAGCACATCCAACTTGCTGCCCTGTGTGTGGGTTTGTGTAATGACAAGAGGTGATGTGACAGCCACAGTTTGTAAAACAGCCAGATGAGCCTAAAATCCTTATTGGATAAAAGCTGCTACTATAAAAGTTGCGTTCATGTTATGGTGCTGAAACTTTCATTTGCTCTTTACGTTTACTTGAATAAAATGCACCATCACTTGCTAACCATAATCTTGTTGCTTATACAACCCCAATTCTGGATAATCTGAGATACAGTATTGTGTAAAAGTAAATAAAAACTAATGCAATGACGTGCAAATCTCATCAACCTACCAGTACATTTTATTTGCAATGAAACACTGTAAACAAATGTTGAATTTAATGGCCGCAACATATCAAAGTTGTTCCAGGTCCCTGTTTCCCATGTTAAGCACCCCCTCCTCTTTTAACAACAATCTGTAGGGACCTGAGGAGACCAGCTGCTGGAGGTTTTGGAGGGGATTTTGTCCCATTCTGGTTTGATGGAGGATTCTAGCTGTCCTGGGTCTTTGCTGGATGAGCACAGGTTCTAAAACCCATGTGCCCTGTTCTACATTGATGGAGCCTGTCCAGATGTGTAAGCTGCCCATGCTAGAGGCACCAATGCACCTGCATACCATCAGGGAGGCAGGTTTTTGAACTGTGTGCTGACAATAGGCTGGATGCTTCTGCTCCTCTTTAGTAGAGGTTGTGGTGTTAATGGGTTCTAAAATGAATTTCACATTTGTATCCGTCTGACCACAGAACAGTTTTCCGCTTTTCTTCAGTCCATTTTAAACGAGCATTGGTCCAGAGAAGACTGCGGCGGTTCTGGATGGTGTTGACATACGGTTTCTTCTTTGCCTGATAGAGCTTTAAGCAGCATTTGTGAATGGCACGATTAAATATAGATTACAATCAATAGTTTGTAGAAGTGTTCCTGAGCCCAAGCAGTGATGTCCAGAACAGAACCAGACCTGTTTCTAATGCAGTGGCCCCTGAGAGCCCGAAGATCTCAACCATCAGAGATTTCTACAGATTCTTGTTAATGATATGAATGTAGATGATGGGATATTCAGACAGGTGAACTTCTGCCTATTTTTACTTCTGAGAGGAGAGAGGGGAGCCTGCAAACTCCACATAGACCGCACCTGAGTTTTGAACCTACAGCCTTCTTGCTGAGGAGCGGCTGCTCTAACCGTTGCTCCGCCGTGTCCTCTTACAGTAAAATGTTAAATAAAAATCTGGATTGCAAACCTGCTGTTTAGTTTAATTTCACTTATTTCAATTATGTCACTTGCTAACAGTTAAGTGCAGCTAAGGATGCACCTCGATGTAACAAAATGTATTTCATTCACATAAAGGTGCTCTTTCATTAAGAAATCCAAGCAGTTAATTTAACTGAATTTAATCCAATGCTTTAAAAAACGTAGCAAGTCTTTCATTTAAAACGCCGCATGTCTTCGGTACCAGTTAGTGAATGACTAACCTCCTTTGTACTGTGAAATAATTATCGAAGTGATTCTTTTGTTTGTTTGTTTCAAAGTTGGAGAGAGACCAACACTTTGGGGTTTCTTGAGTTTGCAGATGAGTCAAACTGAAGATCACTAATATGCTGTTTCATTTTATTTGAATCCTTCTACACAGGGCTTTCATTCATAGTGGTGTGTTTAAATGCGGGTTTAAAAATATTTTGCTGTGCGCTGTCTCTCCCCCACTTTCCCACCACCACCACTTTTTCACCTATCAGTCCCAAAGTGTTGGCACAGCTTAATTCAGCTTCTCTGTATTCTTGATTTTTGTGACTGGCTTACACTTTGAATGTAAAAGTCATGATGGAGTTGTGTATATTGCACTGTGCAAGCTCAAAATGATCAAATAGCTGTCAGTCATTTTATTATAGTAGACACTTTTAAAGAGAAGGATGATGGAAAAGAGACAGCTGTGAGCACTTCTAGAACAGAGATGTCAGTCCTCAATTTAAGTTCACAACTAACTGGACTGTGGCTGCGTCAGAGTCGACTGGGGAGAGACAGAAACCATCTTATCACCATAAAACTGGTTGGCCCACTATGTGAATGTGCTGCTTATGGGACTGAGTTTATTGTGACTCCTCGGACTGACGAAGACCTTTGGATGAAGGACGAAACATTTCAACAAAAAGAAATCGTCCCGAGGATCTGACTGAAGTTCTGAACTTTGTTGGATTTTTTTACCTGGATTATTGAGCATGAACTTTGATGTTCACAACCAATTATCTCGTCCACAAAGGCCAAAAATCACAAAATATGCTCTCGACATTTTACAGGATGTAAATACAAAATGCGGTGCTAGATTTGCTGTGATTTATTGTCAACTTTTGTGTGTCTACATGGTAAATGTAATTTTTTGGCTCCTCTTCATACAAACAGAAACTCATTCACTTGCATCAAAGGTAAACTCAGTCTACACTGGAAAAAATGCCCCTCTAAAAATAAGAAAAAAAAAATGTAAAATAAGATTTTTTTGCTTGAAATAAGCAAAAAAATCTGCCAATGGAACAAGTGAAAATTCACTTGACAAGATTCTTAAAATAAGACATTTTGTTCAAGTCAAACAAGATATGCGGAATCTTGAAACTAGCTACAAAAATCTAGTTTTGAGCAATATTTTACTACAATTGTGAGCTTTTATTGTCTTATAATAAGATTCTGATGCTCAAAAGTAGTATACTGGAGAAAAGTCTACTCTGAAAACAAGTTTAAAACAACTTAAAATTAGTTTTTTTTTTGATTGAAATAAGCAAAAAGATCTGGTAACAAGTGAAAACGATATGCGGAATCTTGAAACTAGCTACAAAAATCTAGTTTTGAGCAATATTTTACTACAATTGTGAGCTTTTCTTGTCTTATAATAAGATTCTGATGCTCAAAAGTAGTACACTGGAGAAAAGTCTACTCTGAAAACAAGTTTAAAACAACTTAAAATTAGTTTTTTTTGATTGAAATAAGCAAAAAGATCTGGTAACAAGTGAAAACAAGATATGCGGAATCTTGAAACTAGCTACAAAAATCTAGTTTTGAGCAATATTTTACTACAATTGTGAGCTTTTCTTGTCTTATAATAAGATTCTGATGCTCAAAAGTAGTACACTGGAGAAAAGTCTACTCTGAAAACAAGTTTAAAACAACTTAAAATTAGATTTTTTTTTGACTGAAATACGCAAAAAGATCTTCCAACAAGTGAAAATTGTCTTGACACGATTTCTAAAAATAAGACATTTTATCTTTTTACAAGATAAACAATCTTAAACCTAGCTGCAAAAAATCTCATTCTTAGCAATATTTTACTACAATTGAGCGTGTGATGCTTAAAATTAGTATACATCCCTAAAACTTTTACTCATTTTTAGTTCTACAGATGTTTCAAATGTTTCTCCAACCCGTTATCAAATTTAACCAACAAACGTAATAATACATGTCTTGTCAAAACCTTCAAACATTTTCTGTAATGACAAAAAATGAAAGGTATTCTTTAACTTCAACACATTTATTTTATCACAATGGTTTCAGCAGCAATGCAACAACTACTACTCCCAATTACAACTGTAGTTAACACTTGATTATATTTTTAAAAAATAATATAAAACACCTTCAACAAAATAAAAACAATTTTTGCTATGAAAAATGGAGAGTATACTACTGGGCACCATGAAAAATGAGGGAGCCACTACAACTTCAAATGTTTAAACATAAAATGCCTTTGGGAAATGTTGTGATGGGCACATCTCCTACCGTGAGCAGGCAGTTGGACGAACACACAATCAGAATTGGACAGGAGAGGGAGAGTTTTCCTGGGGGCTTTGAGGTCCTGTTTTTCCTGAAACACAAAGACATATTTCTGTTGGCATGATGAATCATATTTTAAGATTGTGGAATATAAGCCAGATAAATAAATAAAATAAAGAGAGAACCTGTAAAACTATCATGTTAAATATGACGCGGTTGAAAATTTGGGTGCACTAACTGTGCTGGTGAACCAAAAAAAAGTTTAGAAACACCAGTGCAATCAGTGCAAGAAGTTAGTGTAGAACCATGGGAAAAAATGTATCAATTAAAAAAATGATTTTGAGTAAGATATTTCCAGCAACCTGCAAAGATTTTGTTTCTTTCCACCTTGAAATAGGTGATAGGTAATAAATATATTAGGCTTAGTGTATTACTAGTTGATGTTTTTCTTAGTTAATTCTAGATGTTATTACTGTTTTTCTCTTGCATTTGTTGTTGGATGTAACTGGGACCCCGTGTACATAATCTCGTTTTCATCACATGTACCACATGCGGTGCAAATGACAATAAAGACTCTCTGACTCTGACAACTTTAATATCCAAATACTATGTTAGGTTTATTCTTTAAAAAATAATAACACCAATTTCTCATTAACATTCAAATAATAATGCATTATTGTAATTAAAAAGATAAATTAATCTACATTTCTGGAAATGTTTGAATTATCAGAATAATCCAGGTTATCAATATTATACTTTTGATAACAATTTACCTTTGTCCACGAGAGGAAGACCTCGACCTCCAACGCCGCCTCTGAGAAAGGGACTGTCTTGGCCAGGTCTGACTGATCTGTTTAAAGCATGCAACAGCAAAATTGGTACACATCGCATCGTGAGTTAGATGAATTGTTACATCTCTAATTTTGATCATATTTAAATTAAATACCTTTGATCATTAGAAAGAGACTCAGAGGGACTCCTGCTACCATTGCATCCCAAGATTTGAGATTGAGTGCTTGAAGGGATGTCCATCGGGGTTCTTTCTGCATTTTAGAGGGTTTAAACATAAGTGTTAATATGTCAAAAATGTAAATTACTTTACACAAGGTTTCCAAGTACCCCAAGATGATAGTTGTGCAATATTTACCTGACTGTGCATTCATCCTTTTAGGAGGAGTTGGAAGAGCAAAGTCATCTATAATAAAACAGTCAACAGTAAAAAATAAATTAAAATAAAAGTGATTTTACATCTATAGTAAGTAATTAGCCTGTTACTGATATGGTGGTGATTGAAATACTACATAGATTTGTTCTTAAAAAAAGAAATAAAAGTTACATGGATTAGCTTATTATGTGCAGGATGTGGCTTATTTTTATTGTGAAATATGTAACAAAAAGTGTAAGTGACTTAGCTGTGCGTTTGCAGTAAGAACAATTGCATACCTCCAATGATTCTAGAATTGTCAGTCCACCTTGTGTGACATGACCCACCACCAAGGTATAACTATCCTCTTTTGATGTGGTATACCCCCAAATTAATCAGTGGTGAAAAAAAATTTAACATACCCTCACAAGGAAAAACATTTCTAGACTTCTTGGTAGCTTTTTGACCTAAAATAAATAAAAAAATATACATGCTGTAAGACAGTAGTCATATTTTGAACAAACTATACCTGTGAAGGAAATTTTGTGACCGATTGTCAGATGCAGTTTTGTATTTCATACTTTTTGATCATTGCAGCCATAACGTTAAAACAGAGAATTGGTGTGTCTTATCATACGAGGCCTTTCCGTGTGCATAACAAAGTTGGTTACGTTCTAATGTCTGATGCAAACGGTACCACCTTCATGCAACCACGAAGTCAGGTTGATTCATCATTATTGCAGAAGAGGTTTTCTGGGAGTTCTTGAGTTTGCAGCTCTGAGAGAGCCTGGGACAGCTTAGGCTCTGTTTTGTCTTGCTTTTCCGATAAGGCCAAGGTTTTTTACTCTGAGGCCTGATGCTGCCTGGCTTTGGCTCACTGTTTGGCTTTGCAGTTCCACAAATTAATGCAACAATAAACGGCTCTAACTTTTTCACACTGCAGAGAATGGGCAAAATTTGTACATTTGATGATTTAAATAATGGTACACCATCTACATTGAAATTTAGCTGTATCTCATTTTCTGTTGAAAAAAAATTGGGATACTGTGAGCACATTTTCAGAAGTCCTGTCTCCACACCAAAGTTTTGATACTTTGCATTTCACTTTCTATTTCTCTCCTACATTTTTTTTCTTTTTTCTGTTGTTTGTTGTTTAATGTACAGGTAGTCCCCGATTTACGAGCGAGATCCGTTACAACGAGGCGCTCGTAAACCGGAAATCTCGTAATTTGGAACGGCCGCCATGTCTCTCGTAAATCCGGAATTTCGCTCGTAAATTGGAACGGTTTCGCTAGCGCGACTACAAACACTCTATTTTCATCCAAAAACTGCTTATGAGTGCATAAAAATGATCGGAAACGTGTGTCCATATGCTTAGCTAACTAACTGTGGTGAAAAAACACATGAAAACTCAGTATTTTTTTCGTTTTTTCCAAAAATTCGCCAGCTCGTAAGTCTGGAACCTCGTAGATCAGAGCGCTCGTAATTCGGGGACTACCTGTATTTGTATCATTGCTGTTCATCATTCTTTAGTTTGTAGCAGGTCGCTTTTGTAAATGAGCCCTCGAGGCTCAATGAGATTTACCTGACTAAATAAAGGTTGAATGAATGAAAAAGTAGAGGAACTGGCCACCACATAGATCTGTGACGTCTATTTCACTGGGATTTCCTAACAGGGTTCTGGCATCTTTTGGTAGCCGGTGTCCATGTTTGCGTAGCACCAATAGCAGCTCATCTACTGATGTGCATGTCACCTTATTCTTTACAGCCCATTTAACCAAATCACTTCTCAGATCACTTGGTTCCTCCTCGGACAAAGTTCCAATTTCTACATCACTTTCACTACTGTATCACTGTTTGGCAGGAGGCAATCATCTTGATATTCATCTTCTCCTGTATCAGGTTGGTTGTGTATCTGTATGTCTATTGGGCTATCAGCAAAAGAAAGTTCTGGGTTCTCATTTGAGGGACCTGGATTCTCTTCTGAGTCACTAGACTCCACCAGTCGTCTCCATTTTTTGTGATACATCTGGGAGTGAAATAAAAACCAACAATATTTCTAAGCCTAAATGTTTTATAAATAGAAACATTAAATTTTAAAATAAGAAGTGAAAACAGTCAATCATTTTTAAACATATTTCAAATTAACCTGTCTAATTTTTTCAAAAATGTAAAAAATTACTTTTTTACAGGATTACAGTACTTTCAGATCAAAATGGATGGCTGGGTTAGGTTTGGAGACAACTCACCACTGAAGGCGACTTGGATCGTGTTTTTCCAAATCTGTGGAAAAGAGCAAGGAGAGGAATGTGAAATCTCAACCTTATTTTAAAAGTTTGTGGATGGAAAGTATGTCAATATACCACATTCACCAACAGAGACATTGAACATTCTTGTTTAGACAAATACCCATGAAGCAGGTGTGTTTGGGGCCTCTGCACATTCTCCATCAGCAGTAGATTAATACCCCTCTGCTTAGTTCATGTAACATTAACATTTATCTTTGTGTGACCACAGCCAATGCTGACAGATATAAGAGGGGGAAATGTTTTTTTTTTAAGCACATGATTAAAAAAAGTCATTAATGATGGGCAGTACATGTATAGGGGATAAGTTTTATCGTTTAATGTTAAACATATTTCTGAGACATTTTAGGCTTAGTGGCTGAAGAGTTATGACACTGTTTTATACACCGTTTACTGATTTTATATGCTCAGGAAATGTTACTGTTTGATTAAACTATTCTCTCTGGACTTTAGACAAACACGAATTACATGGTTTACTAGTTTAGTTACCATCGGAGCCCATTTTTCATATAATCATAACTTAATCAAGTAGTTTCTCTTCATCCAGTGCAGGTAACATAGTTACTGCCGCTGGTCCACAGACAACAATACATTGTGCTCGATAACCAGAACACATCACACATAATATATATACTACTATGATAGACTACATTATTACTTAAAGGCTAATACACTTAGAGTTCACATCTAGAAAACAGTTTTACTGATTTAAGACTCTGCTCGCACATCCATCTACAGAGATAACGCACACCAGAACACCATATCTTAGTCAGAAGAGAGGCCACTGTATGCATATAAATGTATTTTATGTCTGTACGCTGATTAATCATTATGCCTGTCATAATAAATTCTTTTTTATACAAATACTCTCTCTCTCCTTTTGAGCACCTATTTAAGAGTTTAGGACTCTTCGTGGCCTAACAGAGCAAACAAAAACATTAAACTCCAGCTCTTTTTTTTCCAACCAGCTCATTTAGCATACCATCACAACAGTCCAGTGTTAGCTGGACACTGCTAGCCCCAGGCCCTACATGCGTTCCGCTCCGGTCCGACCTCCGCAGCAAATACGCACTCATTTTAATCAATGAGACTGTTACTGGCTCCGCACGGCGACTGTGTTGCTAGCTCGGACGGTAGCTTGCAGTCCGAGCTAGCTATCTCGAAAAAATCGCCTCGAAATGTACAGCTCGAAAATATCGGCACAGCTAGTAAGCCGTTGGTAAATTCTGCTGTTGACTGTACGCCCCAAAATAATCGTTCAAAGTTTGTCACGAGTTTATTAACTAATGTGATTTACAAAACTTTACTTACTGTTGTTGCTGAGCCCGCGCAGACGATTACGAATTACTTCACGCATGCGCACACCGTTCTTCTTCTTCTTCTTCTTCATGGGGTTTAATGGCGGTTGGCAAAACACTTTAGGTGTGCATTACCGCCACCACTGGTATGGAGTGTGGTTCTTCATGGGATAATGTGTACGCCTGATTAAACTATATGTATTTCAAATTCTATTAAACAACTTTGTTTTCTTAAAATATCTAATTATAATTTGGATATGTTTACTCTCTAAGTTATGTTGTAGTGCAGCTATTATGTTAAACTTTTCTTTTATCTCTTCAAATTCTCTCTTCATATATTTACGGTCTTGATCATAGTTTTGACATTCCTGTAGAACATGTTGCAATGTTTCATCTTGTCCACAGTGCTCACATTTGCCTGTATTGTGTTTCTTTATTTGAAATAATGAATAATTAAGTCCTGTGTGTTCAAATCTTAGTCTTGTTATTAATCTTTCCTCCTTTCTGCTCCTTCTTCCAGTTCGTGTTTCACCTACTGTCATTTTGATCCCATAAAACCATCTTCCTTTACTTTCTTCATCCCATCTTTTCTGCCATTCTTTCTTCAGTCTTTGTTTAATGATACTTTTTGCCTCTGATTTACTTGTTTTTACTGTGAAGTTGATCTGAGTTTGAGTTGCCTTCTTTGCCATCTTATCTGCTGTCTCATTTCCTTTTATCCCAATGTGTGCTGGTACCCATAAAAATGTTATTGTTAATCCCATTCTTTGTGTACTAAATAACTAATAACTAAGGAGTGCCAGTGCCAAGGAGTGCGAAGGAGTGCCAAGGTGTGGGAAGGTGTGGGAAGATGTGGGAAGGAGTGCGAAGGATCCCTTTTTTACTATATTTTTTCCCCTTGTCCCAAACGTAGAAAAATATGTTTATAGTAAATGGAGCTTATTTATGTAGCGTTTTCCAGCCCCCTATGAGGGGCCCCAAAGCTCTTTACAATACCAACCATCCACCCATTCATACACACATTCATACACCGGTAGCGGCAGACCCATGCAAGGCGCCATCCAGTCCTACCGGGAGCAACTCGGGGTTAAGTGTCTTGCCCGGGGACACAACGACACATGGGGAACCAGGATTCGAACCTCCAACCTTCCGATTGGGGATGACTGCCATTACCACTACGCCACGGCTGCCCCACGGCCGCTTAATCTGTCCTAACCACATTTATTTTATTAAAATCAATTATATGTTAAATTATATGTTAAAATAAATATGTGAAATGAACCTGCATTATTTGTCTATTTAATATAAACTGCACAGTATGTTTATGTAGTATTCAGCCTTGGAAAAAAATACAATGTAGAAAATGTAAATGAACTATTGGTTTAAAGAAATTGTATTAGGACAATGGAGTCTGTTCAAAGTTAAACAGAACCTGTATAAAACAAATAGAATGATTAATACTTTGAGTGGGCATGCTGATCAAAGAAACAGATTTGTCTTAATTCAAGTTAGTTTGTTATCTTGAAACAAGATTTTTCACATTTTACAAACCTCATGACAACTGCAAATGTTAATGAAATGTCAAAAAAGCTTGTTTCAAATAAGAAATGACTCAAAACAAGATATTTTGAAGACTTTTTGCCTTACCAAGATTTTCAAGATGCATTGTCTCAAAACAAGTTGTTATGTCTTACTTAGAAATATGTTTTTGACTTATATTAAGTGTGATAAGAGGTTTTGACTTGAAATTAGAAAATTTGACTTGGTAAGATTTTACGTTTTTGCAGTGTACAGCCTCTGAAAGTTTACAGGCAGAGCTGAAAGCACTTTACAAGAACTATAATGAAGAAATGATACAGCAAGCAATAAAAACGCAAGGCAAGCTTTTCCTCTGCAGCCGAATAATAAAGCAGGTCTGAATAAAACTGCTGCACTCACTGCGCTGCATTTATTTTAGATTGAAGTTCTGCTTTGAGTTGCAACACAACGGCTACATCTCTACTTTAGGATGTTATACTAAGGAGTACAAATTCTTCCCTAAGAAACCTTTCAGTTAAATAGAGCGATTTTAGATGTTTTCTGGTTCTGCTGCAGAAAGTGAGCATGTTTTAAATTCAACACCAAAGATTCATGACTTCATTTCTCCAAACTTGCTGGATAGTACAGTAGCTGTTTAGTAATCACGTACACGAATAATAGAATAATAAGTCCTACATATCGGCTACATCAGCTTTTACTGCCCTTTTGTATTATATGATAAGAAAGACTAACGGTCAACTGGATCTGGCAGTTCAGGAACGAGATGCCATGAGATTTTATGATACGCCCATCAAAGACTGACGTATACAGTAATGGTATAGTCTCGTCCATACAGCAGCTGTTATGTTCGTAAACTTTATCTTGTCCTGCCCCATTACTTCTGATCCGCTCAAGATAACTTAAAGGAGCTTCATGTACATATGCCTTTAGGTCAAATTATTAATCAGTTCAACATTTCTTTTCACTGTTATGCTGACGATACACAGCTTTACATCAGGACTGGAGCATCCTCATCTTCCCCATTGTCATCTCCATCTTCACTCACTGCCCTCTCTACCTGCCTGGAGGAAATAAGGGCATGGATGAATCAGAACTTTCTTCAATTAAACTGCTCCAAGACTGAGGCCATACTGATTGGCACCCCTCACCAGGTACAAACATCAACTATAACAACAATTTCCTTTTCTGGACAAGACATCCCCCTCTCCACCTCTGTTACAAATCTTGGAATAAAAATGGACTCTCATCTTACATTTGAAAATCACATTAAGCTTCTGTTTAAAACTTGCTTCTTCCATCTTCGAAACATCTCCAGACTTCGCCCATCTCTAACTTTTTCTGATGCTGAGAAACTCGTCCATGCTTTTGTCTCCTCCAGGCTCGACTACTGCAACTCCCTGTTTATTGGAATCCCTGGCAAATACCTTCAGAAGCTTCAATATATTCAAAACAGTGCAGCAAGGATTTTGTTGAGAGTTCGTAAATTTGAACATATTACGCCCATTCTCCATAACCTCCATTGGCTTCCTGTCACCTACAGAATTCAGTACAAAACTGCTCTCATTACACACCAATGCTTACACGGAACTTCACCTGATTATCTAAAGGACATTCTTGCACCATATTCATCCACCCGGTCTCTACGATCACAGAACAGTAATCTCCTTCACCGGGCGTTCTGTGTGGCTGCCCCCCGTCTATGGAACTCTCTTCCTGACTGCCTGAGAGCTCCACAGTCACTGGGTGACTTTAAAAACAGCTTGAAGACCTTTCTTTTTAAGCAAGCTTACTCTGCCTCCTCATGATTTTATCTTTGATCTTAGTTGATATTATTATGGATTTTACTTGTATTATCACTTGTTTTATTTTTGATTTTGTTGCACTTTGTAGCACTTTGAGATTTTTGTTAATGAAAATACGTTATAAATTAAATTCATTGTTATTATTATTATATGCACCATTGTCTTGGTTATTGTTATAGCCTGCTGTATACCGTAATTGTCGGCCTATACTGTAAGTCGCAGTTTTTTTATATTTTTTTTAACTAATTTTAATTTCCTGCGACTTAATGGGGCGAAGCAACATATTTATGGATTTTTTCCCCCCATATTTTTAGACCCATTTTTGGCTGAGATATGACCGTTTCCATTCATTCTGACGAAAAAAATGGAGCAGTACCACTTTCGGCGCTAGGGTCCACCGACCGTTCCCAGCTCATGTGTCCGACAGAAGCCTCCTCTGCTCGGACTCACTCTGCCGCAGCACGGCCTCCTGCTCTCTGGAGGTCTGAACTACTGTTACCTTGTTAGCAAAATAGCTCATGAACCACACGACAGATTTTGATGAAACTTACAGAAAGTAATCACTGGATGGACATTTACAACGTTTAGCTTTAGGAGATGTTTGAGTGAAAATTTGATTTATTTATAATTTATTTTCGTAGCACGCGCGACCGTTTGGAAGACGTCAAAACGAAACAATTTAAATCCAGCTGATTTGACCATTATGTGAATTTATTAAGGAAAGGTTAAGCTCAGAAACACTTTTACTATGTCAGCTAACAATTATATATTTTTTAAGTGTTTATCTCGCTAAATTTTAAAGAAATGCATTGGTCCCATCCGCGCGGGTGCACATAGCGAAACTACTTTTTAAATAATAATAAATCCAGCTGATTTGACAATTAGTGCATTTATTAAGGAAAGGTTAAGCTAAGACGCATCTTTGCTATAATTTTCAGCAAACAAATAATTGTTTGTACCGTGTTAATCTTGTTAAAGTCTTTCCGTGCTCGCTCCTGTGGCCGCCATTTGTAGCAGTTCAAAACACCGGCCCACATTTTGGGTTGTCAGCGGTGACGCATAACATACGCGACGCGTCAGCGGTGACGCATAATAGATGCGACTTATGGGGCGAAGCAACATATTTAAGGATTTTTCCAATTTATTGGACATAATGGACAAAAGCGACTTATGGGCGGAGCGACTTAATGGTCGGAAAATACGGTAATAATTTGACGGCATATAATGTAGGTATGCACCGATCCACATTTCTCACTTCCGATCCGATACCGATACTTTAAAACTGGGTATCGACCGCTACCGATACTTTTCCGATCCGATACCGTTCAAGTACACAATTGTGTATAATGAAGATTTTGAACTGAGAACG
>JBBPBX010045600.1:15041-26955 GCA_038048925.1 Garcialebias charrua | reverse complement strand
TGTTAGTCGGTCCATCACCAGAGCAAACAAGAAGGGGCTCAGAGCCGATCCTTGATGCAATCCCACCTCCACCTTGAAGCTATCTGTCACTCCTACAGCACATCTCACCACTGTCCTGCTGTCATCATCAGTCAGAGGAGGTGGGGAAACAGTTTGCTGGAACTCCTCTGACTGATGATGCCCTCTGGGTGGAGGGTGAAACGTTACTATAAAAAAATAAAGTTACTACCACACCAAAGTTAGTTCAAGATAACTAAAACTAATCTTGATATAGCCATTTTACCGTTTGGTTGGCTGTGCCACCTTCTTAAATTGGATCAAAGCCAGACATTAATTTGTTGTAGATTCGATTATCATTTCCTGAGGATTTCATTTAAACTTGTCCAGTGATTCAGGAGATTTTTTGCTAATAATCAAACAAACACACAGAGAGACGCATGTATACGATCACATCTTCAAATCGTGAAAGGCAGGCAACTGTGTTTTATAATATAAATATTTTGCATGAGAGTTTTGAGTTTGGCTTCATCTTCTGTGCACTTTGACTCCAACTGCACAGAAAACTAACTTTAACAAGAGTGGCCAATGAAACTGCTCATCACAAGGTCAGCTGCTCATCAGTGCTAATTTTTTAATCTTCAGGTTAACAATTCAGTTCATCCATCCATCCATCCATCCATCCATTTTCTTCCGCTTATCCGAGGTCGGGTCGCGGGGGTAGCAGCCTAAGTAGGGAGGCCCAGACTTCCCTCTCCCCAGCCACTTGAAGCAGCTCCTCTGGAGGAATCCCAAGGCGTTCCCAGGCCAGCCGAGAAACATAGTCCCTCCAGCGTATCCTGGGTCTTCCTCTGGGTCTCCTCCCGGTGGGACATGCCCGGAACACCTCACCAGGGAGGCGTCCAGGAGGCATCCTAACCAGATGCCCGAGCCACCTCAACTGGCTCCTCTCGATGTGGAGAAGCAGCGGCTCTACTCCGAGTCCCTCCCGGATGACTGAGCTTCTCACCCTATCTCTAAGGGAGAGTCCAGCCACCCTGCGGAGAAAACTCATTTCAGCCGCTTGTATCCGAGATCTTGTTCTTTCGGTCATAACCCAAAGCTCATGACCATAGATGAGGGTGGGAACGTAGATCGATCGGTAAATTGAGAGCTTTGCCTTTTGACTCAGCTCTCTCTTCACCACGACAGACCGGTACAGCGCCCGCTTCACTGCGGATGCTGCACCTATCCGCCTATCGATCTCACGCTCCAGTTTTCCCTCATTCGTGAACAAGATCCCGAGATACTTAAACTCCTCCACTTGGGGCAGGACCTCCTCCCCGACCCGGAGAGGGCATGCTACCCTTTTCCGGCTCAAGACCATGGCCTCGGATTTGGAGGAACTGATCCTCATCCCGGCCGCATCACATTCAGCTGCAAACCGCTCCAGCGAAAGCTGTAGATCACGAGCTGATGAAGCCAATAGGACCACATCATCTGCAAAAAACAGAGAAGCGATTCTAAGGCCACCAAAACGGATCCTCTCAACACCTTGGCTGCGCCTAGAAATTCTGTCCATAAAAGTTATAAACAGAATCGGTGACAAAGGGCAACCTTGGCGGAGTCCAACTCTCACCGGAAACGAGCCTGACTTACTGCCGGCAATGCGGACCAAGCTCTGACACCGGTCGTACAGGGACCTAACAGCCCATATCAATGGGCCTGGTACCCCATACTCCCGGAGTACCCCCACAGAACCCCCCGAGGGACGCGGTCGAATGCCTTTTCCAAGTCTACAAAGCACATGTAAACTGGTTGGGCAAACTCCCACGCACCCTCCAGGACCCTGTTGAGGGTGTAGAGCTGGTCTAGTGTTCCACGACCAGGACGAAAACCACACTGCTCCTCCTGAATCCGAGGTTCGACTATCCGACGGACCCTCCTCTCCAGAACCCCTGAATAGACCTTACCAGGGAGGCTTAAGAGTGTGATCCCTCTATAGTTGGAACACACCCTACGGTCCCCCTTTTTGAATAGGGGAACCACCACCCCAGTCTGCCAATCCAAGGGAACTGCCCCCGATGTCCACGCGATATTGCAGAGTCGCGTAAGCCAACACAACCCCACAACATCCAGAGCCCTAAGGAACTCAGGACGAATCTCATCCACCCCCGGAGCCTTGCCACCGCGGAGCTTTTTAACCACCTCGGCGACCTCAGCACCAGAGATTGGAGAGCCCGATCCAAAGTCCCCAGGCTCCGCTTCCTCAGTGGAAGACGTGCCAGTAGGATTGAGGAGGTCTTCGAAGTATTCCGCCCACCGACTCACAACATCCCGAGTTGAGGTCAACAGCACGCCATCCCCACCATAAATGGTGTTGGTCGCGTACCGCTTTCCCCCCCTGAGACGCCGGATGGTGGACCAGAATCGCCTCGAAGCCGTACGGAAGTCATTCTCCATGGCCTCTCCGAACTCCTCCCACGCCCGAGTTTTTGCCTCAGCAACCACCCGAGCCGCATGCCGCTTGGACTGCCGGTACCTATCTGCTGCTTCCGGGGTCCCACAGGCCAAAAAGGCCCAATAGGACTCCTTCTTCAGCTTGACAGCATCCCTCACCGCCGGTGTCCACCACCGGGTTCGAGGGTTGCCACCACGACAGGCACCAACAACCTTGCGGCCACAACTCCGATAAGCTGCCTCGACAATAGAGGCGCGGAACATGGCCCACTCGGGCTCAATGTCCCCCGCCTCCCTCGGAACGTGTTCAAAGCTCTCCCGGAGGTGGGAGTTAAAGCTCCGTCTTACGGGAGACTCTGCCAGACGTTCCCAGCAGACCCTCACAATACGTTTGGGTCTGCCAGGTCTGACCGGCATCCTCCCCCACCATCGGAGCCAACTCACCACCAGGTAGTGGTCAGTTGACAGCTCCGCCCCTCTCTTCACCCGAGTGTCCAGGACATGCGGCCGCAGATCAGATGAGACGACAACAAAGTCGATCATTGAACTACGACCTAGGGTGTCCTGGTGCCAAGAGCACATATGGACACCCTTATGCCTGAACATGGTGTTCGTTATGGACAATCCATGACGAGCACAGAAGTCCAACAACAGAACACCACTCGGGTTCAGATCAGGGGGGCCGTTCCTCCCAACCACACCCCTCCAGGTCTCACTGTCATTGCCCACGTGAGCGTTGAAGTCCCCCAGCAGAACAAGGGAGTCCCCAGGAGGCGCACCCTCCAATACCCCCTCCAAGGACTCCAAAAAGGGTGGGTAATCTGCGCTGCCGTTTGGCGCATAGGCACAAACAACAGTCAGAGCCCGTCCCCCCACACGTAGGCGAAGGGAGGCTACCCTCTCGTTCACCGGGGTGAACCCCAACGTACAGGCACCGAGATGGGGGCAACAAGTATGCCCACTCCTGCTCGGCGCCTCTCACCAGGGGCAACTCCAGAGTGGAAGAGTGTCCAACCCCTCTCAAGGAAACTGGTTCCAGAGCCAGAGCCATGCGTTGAGGTGAGTCCGACTATTTCTAGCCGGAACCTCTCAACCTCACACACTAGCTCAGGCTCCTTCCCCACCAGAGAGGTGACATTCCATGTCCCAATGGCCAGCTTCTGTAGCCGAGGATCAGACCGCCAGGGTCCCCGCCCTCGGCCACCACCCATTCCACAATGCACCCGACCCCTTTGGCCCCTCCCACAGGTGGTGAGCCTATGGGAAGGGGGACCCACGTCTCCTCTTCGGGCTGTGCCCGGCCGAGCTCCATGGGTGAAAGCCCGGCCACCAGGCGCTCGCCAACGTGCCCCTCCTCCGGGCCTGGCTCCAGAGTGGGGCCCCGGTGACCCGCGTCCGGGCGAGGGAACATTGTTTCCATTTATATTATTCATCATAAGGGGTCTTGTGGGCTGCGCTTTGTCTCGTCCCTCACCTAGGACCTGTCTGCCTTGGGTGACCCTACTAGGGGCATAAAGCCCCTGACAGCATAGCTCCTAGGATCATTGGGACACTCAAACCCCTCCACCACGGTAAGGTGGCAGCCCAGGGAGGAGTTCAATTCAGTTCAATTCAATTTATTTATATAGCGCCAAGTCACAACAGAAGTCGTCTCAGGGCACTGTACAGAAACATTCATATATACTAAATAATAATTTAACACTATTTATCTGAGGAGCAGACTGCTTTGAATTTAACCCCATTGCAGAACTCTCATCTTAAGCAACCAATAAGACAACAGTGGAAAGGAAAAACTCCCTCATATAACAAAATAAAGTTAGCCTAACACTAAGTGGTACAATGTATTTTTTACAGTTATGCATCATATTGTGAGTTCAAATATTAATAAATGGAGTTCAGTAGGCAGATATATTTTCAAGTGATCAGCTGTGCATCTTGTCGCTGCATTTTATGATGTAGTGATTGATATTTTTTATTTTCCTAAGGTAAACACTCCATATTTGATGTTTTCATATATTAGAAATCTTTGAATTTCCTGAACAAAACAGAAATGTTTGTGCAAATATGCTTTCTGGAATTGTTCCAGAGAAGAGAATAGAGGAAGACAACAACTGCAAACTGATAAATAAGTGCTAGAACAGCACAGAAAAGTAATCTCATATAATTATTGCCAGTAAACCAACACAAGCAGAATAATCAGCCAGTCCAATGAGTCCTTAAGCGAAGATAACAGGGAAACATCTCGCGAACACGTTATTTGTCATTTGTGACACAGCTGCTGGGTGAGTCCCTAAAACGCAGCTGCTGGAGGTGTGGAGGAGCACTGAGGGAGTATCTCTGTGTACATATATGTCAGTAATATGGCCCTTGGTATTTTTACCCTCTCAGCACCTTCATTTGTAATACTGGACAGGTCCATACAGAAATGGAGCTGAGAACAAAGATCAAAGAGGTAAGTGAGAGTATCAGATGCAAAGATACGTGGAATAGAAATCACGACCCAGACCTTCAACCTTTTTGGCACTATTCTTTACAAAGTAAATAAAGAGCCAACAATCCTAATGTGATTTCTAGAATAAAATTTAGACATCAAAGTCATTTTAACACTTTCTATATTTGGAAAAACACTTCATAGGTCAGGTCTTTTTGTGCCCTAAGCAACCAGGCACACATTTCATACCAACAATGCGCATGGTGCTTTGTATTACTGTCATCAGTCCTAAAGTTAAGGACATCTCTTAGTCACAATGGTAACCGAGGGCCCTCTTGAGCACTATCATCTGTCCCTGCTTCAAAAGCTGTCCATTGTGCAGAGAGTGAAGAAGAAAGAAACACAATCCTCTTATTACGGCACAAATAAGAAAAAAGCATACAGACTTCCGCTCACAATCCTTTCCTAGCTTCTTTATATTGAGATTTAGGTGCAATGCTTAGAGCTAAATATATTTAGACTCTCAGCCGAGGTGTTGATGAGGATGATGGATCATTACCTCCCAAGGTTTTTCTTTTTCTTTTTCTTTTTCTTTGGAAGCCTACATTTCCCTGACCTCCAAAAATGGCTAAAAAGAAAAGCCATAAAAATCTATTTTCCATTCTGTCTCTTTAAAGTGGTGCCCATGAGTGGAGGGATAGAGGAGCAGGGAAAAAAAAGAAGAAGAAATTGGCTTGTGGATACAGTTTACATCACTCACATGTCAGTGCAAATAAGGTGATCTGGCCGCTGAGTACTTTGCTTGCCACCCAAAACAGAGACCATTAACGAAGTTCTTTGTATCTTGGTGTGATGAATGTGTTTGTGCCCATATATCTCTTTTCCCCTCTTAATTACAATAAGTTGGTGCCATAATAGGATTGTCAGCTACCAAAGAGTGACAGCTTAAAAGAAATGTTTTCCAGTTGAAATGTGCCTTTGAGGGCCGATTTTCCAGAGATTTCTTGCTTCACTTTAAAGCTCCATCCAGTCCAGCAGTCCTTTCAGTGTAGCTGGGATACAAACCCATGCCACCGCAGCTATCACAGGCCTAGAATGAGCATAAAAAAGCTGCATTACATCTTGCTTCATTTTTAAAGGTTCCCTTTTGGCTTCTCGTGCATGCTGGAACCCTATGTAGCGCAAAGTGGCCCACTTTTGTTTGCCAAGCGTCCGTGTTTCTCGGATTCGTCATTGGGAAGTCAAAGAATCACGACGCAGACAATGCTGTAGGGTATCCTGGTACTTAGGCGCAGGCTCTTTATTTGATTTCAGAAACGTCACCGTCTCGTTGTTGCCTGCCAATATCTGAACCAGCAGCCAATAAGCCTTCTGCAAGGGGTTTTCTTGTCTCATTGTGTTTTTAAAAGTTATTAACGATGACCTCATCTCAATTAACAAGGTGGCAGGTTCCAGGAACGCTGCTTTAAAAGAAAAGTCAGTGTGTTTGTGAAAGCTGTGGCAGCAAGTGATAATCATCCACAGCCAAGGGCAATGGCTGTGCTTTGAATTCATTTGGGGTTGGTTTCAAAGCCTGCAGTCTCACACCAACCACCCTCCAAATACAAAAAAAAGATGGCGAGGGAAGCAGACCTGCTGATGATTTTCACTTGTTTAGTGATTGACTCTGTAAAAGCAAAAACAGATGCAGGGAGTTGGAGCTAATAGGACTTCAGTGAAGATGCCCTGTAGTCATTCCTGGTGACAACCACACACGTTTGATTTGTACCAGACATGTTTTTTAGATTCTCATAAAATGTTTTCTAATGCAGCATTGAATGATGCAGTAAATTTAAAGAGACATGTTTTGTACTTTTGACCATGATGGACTTTAGATACAAACATTCATGAAGAACACTTTGCCCTGTTTTGGGGAGAAGCTGTATGGGTTGAGCTTTTTTTTTAGAACCTACCAGCGTGGAAAATATCAAATTCACAAAATAATTCTGAACAAGAAGAAAAATTAATCAAGACTTTTATGCAAAACTTCCTCTCCATCGTCCATGGGTCCGATAAAGCTCCAGGCCGAGCAGCTGTGCAGCTACCAGACATGGGAACAAGAGGGGCACTCGTAAAACACAATCAGATTTTACAAGAACCCCTCTGAGGTCTGTTGAAGGAAAAACATGTCTGACTTGTTTAGCTCCAATCTGGTGAACAGAATGTGATTATAGAGTGCATGAGAAGATACAGCAGAGAATAGCAAAAAGTGAGTTATTTAAAAAAATAAATAGTGTGTTTCATTTTGATCCAAGTTTTGCAAATGTGGCCCATCACAGCAAACCAAGGATTAAGTCCTACTTGTATATTAAATCAAAATAAACAAATCACATATTCATATTTTTTTATATTCATTGCTTTTTAAGCTACATCTACCCGTACATCATCTTGATTTTATGAGTCGTCACAGAGCTATGACTTGATTTGTCTCGCTAACTGGAATAACCTCTGGAACGTCAGTCTGATTTGCATAATGAGTCTAACAAAGTTAAGTCAAGTTCTTGGACAATTTCTTTTTGTTTAAACGTTTTGTCTTTCATCCAAAAGACTTAATCAGTCAGAAGAGTAAACTAAAGAGGATTCCTTGACTTCATTTGAAAGAGAAAACTTTAAGCTATATTTACCATCAAGATATCCAAGCTGGAAAGAAAAAAAAACTTTGCAAACGTGTTGGGAAAGTCTAAACAATTAAGGCGTTTCTGCTCAAAATCATCGTTAGTCGTTGGTACTGCTCAGAAAAATGCTTCAAAACCTTCTTTACATTTATGTTTTAGACATATTCTTCAAGGAACCCATGGATAAGGTACTTTGTATTTATTCATCATATTTAGGCAAAATATAATTGTCACAAATTTTCCTACCAATGCACAACGGCAAGCTTTAGCGCTTCATATCTCTTTGCGACATGTCACAAATGTATTTTGTGCAAGTAAAAATGTAAAATTGTTAAAACTTTTTTTTGAAGAACTAAACTTCACTCTTTCTGCTCGAGTTTGTATTTTGTTTTCCTACGGTGTTAGGGTCCGTAGTGACCCGTTTTAAATTTTAAATCATGATACTGTCTTTTAAATATATATTTTTTGCATCAATGCTTTTTGACTTTGTCTGAAAACTTTATTTAAAAAAAATAAAATTTAAATTTAAGTTTTATTTTTTATAAAACAACACGCACTTGCCGCACTGGGGTCATTTGTGACCCAGTTATGGTATAAGACTATCAACCAATAATCAGTGTCAAAACTGAAATCATAAACACACTGTGACCTCACTAACTTTGTCATACATATGTTATTTTAGAGATGTGTTCTAATACTTCTTAAAAAAAACACTGTTTTGAGGGCATTTTTTGGCTGATTTAAGACGGGTCACAACTGACCCGTTAACATCATAAGTGCGTGCGGGATCTCGACCCGCTAGGATGACAGCAAAACAGGATTTATAAAACGAGCAAAACTTTCTTTTGAACACGTTGCTAATGGAAGCACCAAAGTTGCATCAATCCAGAAACCACAGTTTGCATTTGAAATAAACTTTATAACAAAATAAAATAAATAAATGTCACAGTTTTGTCATCTGTGTATGTTTCCCATACAAGACGAAATTCGTCTCTGCATTTAACCCAACCACCACCAGGTGGTGCAGTGGGCAGCCATAGAAAGCCCCCGGGGAGCTGGGGAAATAGGTGTGCACTCATAGACACCCCAAGGTGTGTATTAAAAATAATAAAAAGAGACAAAGAATTAAAGAAGCACAGGGTCAAAAATAAAATAAAATAATCTACCGGTAGTGGTGAAGCGTAACCAAGCCTTGCGGATCATCTCAACCATCATAAGCTGCCTCCTTTTTCTAAACTTTGTGGCTCTGCAATAATAAATATATTTTCAATTACAAGCAAGAAAATATGGACATAAGCCTTGAAGCAGACTGATAATCTGTCCTGGATGACACTCCTGGCCTAAAGACATAGATACTGCAGAAAAGACCAGCATGCCTTGGCACACACAGTCATTTCTGCTGCAGCTCAGACATTTTAAGCCAGAGGTGCACTACAACCAGCACCTAGATGGAACACCTGCAGTGAAACGGGATCTTTACTGGACAGAATGAAACCTGAACTGCACACAGATGGAGGGTTACAGAACCTGTCACGGGGTCAAGGACATGGAGATGAAGCCAATGCCTTTGAAGATTATTGCAGGTTGTCGAGAGTATAAAATGATGTCAGTGCCACTGAATTAAAGAGTGATATCAGAAACGTGTGACGCAGCGTGCAGCTGTCATACATACCACAGCATGAGAGCAACAACTACATCAAGGTTTGTGTTTGACCTGCTTTAATCTGAGGCCTAGGTTTACAGTAAGAAACCTTCAAGTCTGATCAAGTTACACATTTTTATTCTGAATTCATCCTTTACTGATGCTCTATATGGGGACTTTGGGTGATGTACTGATTTCATCCTTTTTCGTCACCAAAAATTATTGAGGTGCAAACGTTCAGTTGATAGAGCTTCTCAGTGAGAAGGTAACCGATAAAAACTTAGCAGGGAACCTTTCTGGGTGCAGTTTGCATGTTCTATCCGTGCATGAGTGGGTTTTCTCCGAGCACTCCAGTTTCCCCCCCACAGACCAAAAACACGCATGTTCGGATGATTCGTAACCTTAAATTGTCCCTAGGTGTGCATTATAGAAAGGTTGTTTGTCTTGTTTCTCCATGTGTCCCTGTGATGGACTGGAGACATGTCCAGGGTGCACACCCACCTTTCACACAGACTGCTGGACATGGGCACCATCAACCCCCGTGACCTGGAAACAAACAAGTATGTAAAGATAATGGATGGACAGATGCATTAGTAAATATGTGTCATTGCTGCTTAATTCTTCTGCAGGAGTTGCCACAGAATGAACGATTTGGTTATTGTTTTACATCAGATGCCCTTATTCTTGAAACAACCTGGGCTCAAATCTGCAGCCTCGGGATTACAATACCACACTAACCACAAAACTACCACTAGTTAAGACATGTAAATTGCAACAATACCAGTCATAAGAACCAAGTTTGACCCATAAAGGTTCAGCATAAAAAAAAAAATCAATGATGTAACAGTTTAAAATCAAACCATATTTTGCTTCATGAATAAAGATCTTTTTTTTAATTCTCTCACATATAAAATAGAACATTTACAAACCAATTTATCCAGAACGTTCATTAGAAATAAATGTTTTTCTTTTCTTTTGATTGTTTTGTGCTAATGTTGCCCGTTCAGTTGTAGTTCTTTGGTTTTATGATAGAATGCTCTATCCTCAAATTTTGGTCTTCCTATTGTGATATAAAATTACAACCACTGGAATTAGGCAGAAGTTGTCTACTAGAAAGAGCTTCAAAATTGAAAACCTTACATCCTCTGAACAACTTTTTATAACTGTCTCGAACATGGTGTGTCATGGTGTGGGGAAATTTTTAGTCTCATGGCAACATTTCAACTAATCAGGTCAACAGATCTTTCATAATCATTGATTGTCTTCAATTTTTTTATGCTGACTCAAACATTTTCTTTAACATTACTGTGGCAACACCAAGTTGGTTATAGGTTTGTTGGGTCCATAGATAACAGCTTGCCAAAATGTGCTGTTGCCCTCTTCAGCTGCACATTAAACCCTAATAATGCCATAGATAGTGGAAATAAATCCATACAAGGCATGCTTTGAATAATGGAAACAGTAAAGTCGCATGTAGCTCAAATTCTAAATGGGAGCGCCAAATGCAAGCTGGTTTTACTGGATGAAAAAGAAGACATCAGCTGTCCCTAAAACTACAAACAAAAAACAGATGACTTTATTTAAAACATGATGAGCTAGCAAAGATGTGAAGATATCTCCAACTACCTTTGGCAGTTTGTGGCTGAAGGTAAAAACAAACAGTTTGGTTCAACCTTGAAAAAAAAAATCTTCATTTGAATAATACAGCAGAACATAGAAATGACTTTAGTCAAAAAGTAATTGGGATGAAGTTTGTTGAGTTGTTTAGAATGGCAAGTTCAGTATTTTGTTTAAATATTGGCGCCAGTTAATAATATCCACAATAACAACAAATCTTTAGCATATTGTTCCAATATATTGTTCTGTAACAGAAACAAAATTCAAAATTTAAACAACAAATGTTCATATTGAACAGAAGAAGTTCAGGTTTAGGTTAAACAAGTTATCATTGAACTTAGACAAAACTAATTACATGTTATTTAGTAATAAAAATCTGATATTTTTTCTATCACAATTGATGGTGTTGAGCTAAGTAGAGCGGGTGAGGTGAAGTTCTTGGGTGTAATTGTTGATGACAAACTGTTGTGGAAACAGCATATAAATTATGTTAAAATTAAGTTATCTAAATCTATTGCAGTGATGTATAAACTAAAGGACTTGTTGAATGATAGGGCTCTTTATTTGCTGTATAATGCAATCTTTGTTCCACATTTAATTTATTGTCTGGAGGTTTGGGGAAAAGCCTGTAAAACTATAACGAACTCTATTTTTATTTTACAGAAAAGAGTGGTGAGAATTATTTCTAGAAAGCCTTATTGTCATCCTTCAAATATATTATTTAAACAACTGAAAGTACTGATGTTTTATGATTTGGTGGACTATAATATTTTGTTAGTTAAGGGCGAGATACACTCGCGCGTCCTCACGATACGCCAATACGCAGCGTACGTATGCCCCGTACGCAGCGTAGCCCCGCGTAGCCCCTCAGGGCAAGTACGCGCAAAGGTATTTTTTTACTACGCATACGCGATTCGCATACGCGATGCGCGGTGTCTGACCTAAACTTCCCCGGCTCCGGACTGTTTTGTATGTTACACAAATGAAATAAATTCCTCTTTTTTATCGCTGATCGGGCCTTTTCTTTTGTTTTTTTGCCTAAAGTCAAGTAACCGCTTCTTCCTCCGTTCACTCGATGAATGAAATGAATGAATTCAGGTCCTACCTGGGTGCGCGATGTTTTATATATTCCCT